>RJWM01009917.1:0-65811 GCA_004363535.1 Dasyprocta punctata | reverse complement strand
TTGCTAAGGTGACTAGGCACAAGACAAAGGGAAATACTCAGATCCAGCAGAGGTTATTGGATATTAACTCCAAACCAGTTCCAGTCTTTAGAGGTGGTATAAGTCTCCATGGTCCGTTGGCCACAGTGGGGCCTTGCAAAGACCTGGGGAGGCATAGAGTCTGGGATAGTGCTGCCTTACACTCCAGCATGCCTGTGGACTGAGCAGGTGGTTACTATTCTGGGTCTTGAAAGTGTAGCTGGAATAGTCATAAATGGCAACTGGAAGAATCCCATGTTAGTTCTGTCAGTCACAGAATGAAAACTATTAGGGTAGAAAGGGTATGGGGAAGCCTCTGTAAAGCTGATATTACTCATTCTCCTACTGTCCAAAAGTAGAAACCAAAAGTGATTCCATATTCCCAAGGGTACTGTAGGAATTTGAGTCACCATCGCACCTTGGAAGATGAAGGGGTTGTGGTTTCAGTCACATCCTGTTTAATACCTACTTCAGGACTATAGATTGTCCTAAAATTGATTAGACAGTTACTGCTGATCCCAGTTCCTACCCTGGCTGCACTGTCTTTACTAGAACAAGGATATCTTGGTATATCACAACTCATGTGGAAATTAACTATTCTATCTTAATGAGTAAGAATAATCAGAAACAGTTTGCTTTCAGCTGACTGAGACAGCTATAGACTCCGAGTCCTTGGGGTTATATCAACTCTCCTGCTTTCTGTCATAATAGAATCTGAAGGAGGCTCTATACTTTACAGAACTTCCATGCTTGTCCCTTGCACTGAATTGAACCTGGTAAGCAGGGTGCTGCAAGAACCCTTGAGGCCTCCATAAGAGAGGGGCATGACAGGGAGGAAGAGAACCTTACAATATATACGAGCCAGACTCTAACACCCCAGTGAAATTCCTGGGGATTTAGTGGAATACAACATTGTGCAATCGCCCTTCTGAAGTTAGTTAAATTGTGCTGCTTTGTACAGTGCACTGCACTTGGTAGATCTCTGAATTTTGGAATAACATTTGGGTATTCCATTTTGCCCCATTTACACTGTATCCCTTGAAGCTGTCATTTTAGGGTGGGCCCCAGAGCAGCAGAGGAGTCTGTATCAAACCCAGGCTGCAGCACGAGTTGCTCCCGCTAAGTTTTATTACCCAGCAGATTCAAAGGTAATCAGATATTTGACCAAAGAATATTTTGCCCAAAGGACATCAAGTGGCCCTGTAGCCTGAGCTGTTCACTATGAATTGTGTGTTATCTCATTCACCTGTTCATAAATTTAGGTATATGCGGCAGCATTCTGTTATTAAATGAAGGTCTCTGTGAAATCAGACCAGTGTAGGTTTGGGAGGCATCTAAATAGACTCAGACTCCCATTGTCTCTATTCCTGCAATTTCACTGTCTCTCCATCAGCCCACGGAAAGGGCCTCATGGGAAATTTCCTCTGGCCAGTTAGCAGAAAGAGGAAAAACTGCAGGCCTGGTTTATAGATAAGTTTGTTTGTAGTCTGGCACCGGCTAGAAATGGATGAACCAACACATTGCCACCCTCCTCAGCAGCGAGCCTGCAAGACAGTGATGAAGAACAACCTCTCAGTGGGCAGAAACTTAGAAAAAAAAATCTGATTTACTTGGAAGGAAATATGGATTGAAGTACAAACTATTCAGTCTCCTGGACAGTGGCTTATAGTTGATTTGACTGGTTGCAGACTTGGAAAGGTGAGGAGCAGGAGGTTGATATGACAAGAGACCTAGGGAACAAGCTTGTGGGGATATTGATGGCCCAAGGAGACGTGAAACAGAGAGCATTCATTTTGGAGGAACCATCCCAGAATCAGGTGGGCAGGCTGACTTACCTTGTTTCTGTCATCAACTTGTTTCCCTGACTTCTATGCTGCTTGTCCAATGGGCTCGAGTATAGTGTCCACAATGGCAAAGAGGTCATTATAACAAGAAGTCCCTCTTCCCAAGGGACCTCTAGCAATCACAACAGCTGAGTGTCCAACTTGCCAACTGCCGAGGACAGCATTGAGCCCTGGAAAGGGCATATTCTTGTGGGAACCAGCCTGTAGCCTACCTCTGGAATCCCTTCCTTCTTGGAAGAGGCAGGGATTCATGAGTACAGATGCATATTCTGTACACCAACTTACCTTCTTTGTCTGGATGAGACTTTTCTTCCCACACTATGAACAGAGGATCCTATAATTCCATAATGGTATCTGGCAATGTTTATTGCCTCTGACAAAGGAACACATCCTAATACCAAAATAATGGAATAAGAGGTTCATGCCCACAGAGGTGGCTGGAGCAGCTGGTCCAAAAGAGGAGTATAATGGCCAGTAGAGAAAACCTCACTTATTAGCCTTGCTTAGGGGACAATATCCTGAGAGACTGGAGTGCTGTCTTATTGGATCCATAAGTGCTTTAAATCTGTGGCCAAAAGGTACCATTTCCTTCAAAGCCAAAATATAAATGTTAGACGACAAAGTGGAAGAGGTGGCAGTAACACTTCTCATAATTACACCTAATAATATAATGTGCACAACTTTTGCTGTTGGCAGATTTGGAGGTCCTAAAACTCCCAAGGGTGGAATAAGGAAATAGCCCTGGTTCCATCAAACTGGAATTTGACACTCTCTGCCTCTCAATGAGGGTTTCCCTTCTTTCTGAATAAATAGGGTTCAGTAAAGGGCTTCCATAACTAGTTAATTTGCTTGATTCCAGGTGCCAAGAGGACATGGGGCTGCTTTTATCTCCTGGGACCAATGACTAGTGCAGAGACCCTTGCATGTGGTTCTTGAATGCCTTCCACGATGACCTTGCTAATGGCAGAAGGGCTCTGCAGCTGCCTCAGAGAAGCACAGGTTGGAGGGCCCTGGCTGAATGCCATCCTTCTTCCTTCTCAACCTTAGTGAGTGAGAATGATGTGTAGAGTTCCATCCAATCTGACCAATAGCGATTAGAAAGCTTTCGGAGGTAACAACAATCAAGGTTCATGAAATGAATTGTTCTGGTAAATTGAGCTTCAAAGTAACTAAGTTTTATTCTGAAAACCCTTGTTAAATATCCTCCTGAAATGTCTGACTCTGCTCTTTTCTCACCATAAGCACAGGCTGGTGAGCATGGCGGGGGGTGCTTTCTCTGATGAACGGGGATATTAAAGAGTCTCCAGATGATTGTTTCCAGCAGACCAATTCTCAAGGTGATAACGTAGATAAAGAAAGGAAAGGTGATGGAGTTGAATGAACTGTGCAAGACAGAAGTTACTTTATCAAAAGATAAATTCTTGATATCAGCTTGATTCAAAGTCATTTGCCTTTTAAAGGAGTAGTCCCAACAGAGTACTGGTTAGCAGAAAGATTCTGGGAGCTGAGGATTTATTATTGTAATGATAAATGCTGTTAAGCTGTGATGCTCATGTTTACATGGGGCGCTATGTTTTCATGCCTCTTTCCCATTTATATTCTCATCTGAGTCTTGCATCAGCCCTTAGAGGGGGCACAGGCATGTTTTGTTGTCCCCACTCAACATTTAGAACAACTGAAGTGCTAGGGACTGAATGATTCCCCTATGTGGGTAGCAGCAGACTAGAACACCAATCTCTTGATTGTTGCTCTCTGTTGGTTTGGTTTCTGTTCTGGGGTATTCTCTCAGGCCTTGATGAAGGGAAGAAGGTACTACATTTTCAGCAATCTCAAGAAAGGATAAAAAAAGTGGAGATTCTATTGCAGTGGAAAAGCTAGGCTGCAGAAAGAGTGAAGGGAAGCCAAGGAATTGCCCACAAATTCCTGTGTGGAACTTAATGTGGCAAGTCCAGAACCCCAGCAGCACAGGACAAGGGCCGTTCCCCTGCAGCGACAATCCACCATTGTCCTGACATTCTCAGCCAGCTCTCTGATACCTGTCATGAGCACAAAGCCAGACAATGCTCCCTCCTTGGGAGAAGGACTGCAGACAATAGCATGTGCCTTTTGCTTCCTGTTAGTCTCCCAGAGGGAGGAAAACTGCCTTTCTGGGGTGACAAAGTTGCCCTTAATTATGGAGCAAGCAGAGATACAAAGAGTAAGGAGCACGGGTCAGAAGCTTGGGTCTGAAGCCCTAGCAGTACAACCTCAGACAAATGAGTTGGATTTTCTGGGGCTCAGCTGATTTCCCACACATGCAAGAGAGGAGAATTAACCTTGCTCCACTTGACATCTAAGACTGTTCTAGAAGTCAATGAGAGCATATACAAAAGAAGACACATTTTGTTTTTAGAAACAGGAAGACTAAGGACAACTAAGTCACTTGTACAGATTCATCACATACAACATCTGCAGAGAGAGGGTGAAGCTAGGTTTTCTAAGTACAAGAAAGCCACCTGAGCCATATGCACACATGTAGGACACATCTAACCTGTCCTCAGGGAGATCAGCAACAGAACCTCCTCCTCCTGTCTCCAATTGTTGCCCACTATTTGTATGTATCTTTTGTTATCTTATGAATTTCTGCCCCATATGGGTCTAACTGCTGGTGAGGGTGAGGTGAACTCTGCTGTCTGATTGTGAACTGAATAAACACAGGTGTCACATTTTTCTCTGGATATTAGTTTTTATATCTGTAAGACAGAGGGAAGGAGGTTGAGTGTTATGGCTTGTGTCTAGATGTCCCCACCAAAGCCTCATGCAGCCATGGGGGTGGGCTTTTCAGAGGTGGCTGAGCCTAGAGTGTGTGTTGTTGGGATTAAGAATGTGAGCACTACATGCATGATAGGGTGGGTAGGGACAAAGAGTCTTGCCTTTCCCCCTTGTTGCTTTTTCTGTCTTCCACCACCATGAACTGTTGCCCCTGTGTGCTATGTGCCACCCTGCCTTGGAGCCAGTCAGTTATGGATTAAAACTGTGAGCTAAATAAACCTTTCCCCCTTTAACCTTGGGTGTTAGATATTTTGTTTCAGCAATGAGAAAAGCAATGAAGACATTGAGACAGAGTAATCAGTTTTATTAGGTGATCTCTAAAGCCCGTTAATCTAAGAGCCAATGGATTAAGAATTCTGCCTCCCTAAAGAGAAATTTTCTGCTGTGGGTCATGTTTATGAAAGACTAAGGATCAGGTAGGTATAGTAGATAAGGTAAGAGGTTTAGGATGTGCAAAATACTGCATGAGGAGGAGGGAATTGGTCTCCCAAGCAGCTGAGGAAGCCCAGGAAGAATGGGCTGTGCCACTGCTCAGAAGTGTGAGGGCCAAGGGGAATTTAGGAGCAGCCTGGGAATCTGGTCTCCTCAGCCTTGGACTAAGTCCAGTCTGCATCACACTGGCACTGGTCTCTTGCAAATAGGTTAGACATGCCAGACATGCATGCATGCTATCTTAGCCTAGCTTTGTCCTCTGTAATTTAGTGAAACCAAGCAGAACTGCCCATCTCCTCTGAGAACAGTGAAGGTTGAATATCACAACACAGGAAGCTCAGGGGCAGGGGTTGAGGACTATAACTAAAGACATTGCATCAAGCAGTGGGCACAAGAATATTCCAGCCAATTAGCCAACCTAGCCAAATCTGGCTCAAAGACAAGCAAGCAGAGTAGCCCTGTAGAATGGCTTAGGGCACATCCTTGCACTTAAGGTCTGCTAGGCCTCGTGTTCAGGTAGATTCCCTCTGAGGGGAAAGATTGGAGGTGAAAGACACTCACACCACACAAGGCAGAGCCCCATACCCTCTCTGTGGGCTCTGTGGTTTCAATAGAAAGCCTGATCAGGGTGAGGACTTTGGCAGGCACAGAGGGTAAATGGTGCAACTCTCTGACTTTGAAGGAACGAGGTGTATTAGTCAATGCTTACTAGAGTCAGATGCAGAAGAATGCAAGAGGTCTGTCTACACACCAGAGATTCAAGGAATCCAGTCAGTTGCATGCAAGTCTGTATCAGGAGGCAGAGGAATCCTCGATGGAAGCCCAAAGGGTCCACGCTGGGAAGTCCGAAGACTGGCACTGGAGGCTATAGAGTCTATGCCACCAAGCTGAAAGCCTGATTCCGGAAGCCAAAGAATCTGTGCTGAGAACCAAGAGATGATGCCCCAGGCAAAGAAGACCAGAGCTCCTAGTAAAGATAGTCATTCATGGTGAAGGTCTCTTAAAACTTGTCCAAGGAAAATCAGCATTAAAATCCTCCCTTCCTGTTCTTCCTTTCTACCGTTCCCCAGAAACACTATAACTCAGCCTAACTGGGTGTTCCCACCCAAGTTGACCATCAATTAATCAACCAACACACTAGGTCAGTGTGAGCCAAGAATCGCTTTAATCAGAACAAGCTGGTGTGCTTATTTAATGCATATTCCTGTATATTCCTGGACTCTTTACCAATGAACCTGAATCTTTGGGGTAAGTGGCATTTTTTATCAAGCTACTCAATGTGGTTCTTATGCCCAGCAATGTTGAAGCTCATATGAGCTCTTTAAGTGTCCGGCATATAGCAGACACTTAATAAAAACAGATTGAAAGATTTAATGCACATATGATCAGGTGAGAGAAAGCTTAGTGAATCAGGAAACACCAACCAGACTAGAATGACAGCTAGCATTTGTTGGACCTGTGATTGAATCTCTGCTACCAACAGGTAGATCTTCATGATTTACAAACTTTTCATGTTTTTACTTTTTTGAATCCCGATGCCAAAACCCCTAAAATAGATGACACTATTATTAGCCCATTTTAGACATGAGAAAATTGAGGCTCGCAGAATAGTCATTTTCCTGATACCCAGCTGTCAGCCCACTTGGGGGCCCGAGGGAAATTTTCAAGGGTGAGGTCCCAAGGTTAAAGAACGTACATGCACAAGGCATCAGCAACAACAGCAGGCAGCATGGAGCAGAGCAGGCACAAGAGTGCAAGAGCCACTCACATCTTTTTTGTTTTTTTCTTTTTTTGAACCACTCAGATCTTTACTTATGCAAGTTGTTATATTATGTTTACATTCTTACATAGCGACATAACCAATGCATGTATGTTGACCTGTGGTGAGTCTTGGTTACATAACTGCATCCCACTGTGTGCCTGCACTAGACAAACTCACTCACATCCTCAGGCGTTCTTAGAGCCTCTGAGCTTTGGAGAAGTCTGAGGGATTGCCCACAACAGCTAATAAGCAATGTGATTCAGGTTCTTTGACAAAGAGCACCCTTATATAGCATGTCAGTTATGACCACCCTCACCACGTACAAGACAATAAAGAACACAGAACTTCATGACCTGCAAGGATGTGGGGAAAAGGAAGGGAGAAGCCCTCATGTTGGGGAGCTGGATTGTGAAGACGAGGGTAGCCCTGGGCAGGGAGAGGGCAGGCAATGGACAGGGACCGAGTGCCAACTGCATACCACGGCCCTCCCCCTCACATGCATCATCTCACATCCGAGAACCCCACGAAGATTTTATTGCCCCCACTTTACAGTCAAGGAAAATGAGGCTCAGAAAAGAGTACTACTAAGAATCTTGCCCATGCATTGGCCACAGAGTTACCAAGTGGCAACTTAAATTTTACACTCAAGTCTTGAACCCAAATTCAAAGCCCATTAAGTCTTTTATTTTCCCTCACTGCCTATTGTTGGATTGGTCTAGTCTTTATAAATTTTTAATTTATCTTTTTCTTTGACTAGAGTGGTAGTTATGCATTCTATATTTTTTATTTCTGGGAATTATAATCAATTTTTATAAGCACTTTTACTGAATTATGTACCTTAACATTTTAAATATGTGCTTAACAAAGTCTAACATAACTTTTCTCTTCCTACAATGCTTTAAATTTGGTCTCCCCCTCCTATCTTTCAAACTACTGCCATCTATTAGATTGAGCTATTGAAATTGTCAATATTCAATTATTCACCCATAACAAGGACAATTTCATAAAATAATATTTTCACTAGAGCTGTATTTTAGCTATATCTTATGTTGAAACATCCCCAGATTCGTATTTAATTTTTAAACTCAGATTTACCAATATATAGACCAATTTCTTAACTCACTATTAATTTGTTTTGGTTTTGTTTCCTAAACACAGAATTTATTTATTTAACCACAAAGAGAAACCAGCAGGAATCAGCCCAATTACCATCACTCTGCATTACTGAACAAATCCTGGGTTAATAAACAATCTTCTGGCCCCTTTTCTCCTTCCATGATTGCCTGGTTCTGTGGCCTCTTCTTTAAACTAAGCAAACTCTGAGACCCACAACTGAAAGAACTGTGTCAGAGAATGCAAGAATCACTGCCTCTTTCACCTGACACCTGGATTTGACCTGGGGTAAACATCTCACTTTTTAGTTTGTACTTAAGTAAAGTCCAGTTTTGGTTGTAATCTGTGTGGCTCTTAGCCAAGGGTTTACATCAGAATCACACGAGTTTTTAATATCATTGTGAGTTTTGGGGAGTTTTAGAGGGTCATTTTTTCCTTTGGTTCAGTTTCTTAAAAGTTTTTTTCAACATACGTCTATGAGTAGTGAACTCACAATCTGTGAGTGTTTAAAAACACTTTCTTTTCATGTTGTTTCATGTATGATAGTTGAAATGGGTATAGGATCTAAGCTGACAGTTATTTATACTAAGCGTTCGGTCTTCCCCCTTTCTCCCTTTTCCTAACTTTTATTTAACATATGTCTAACCTTCTCATTTTGCCCTTATCTCTTAGCATTGCTTTCTCATTTTAACCTCTGTCTCCCTGAGCTGCACTCTAGGTTATTAGCTCTGATTTCGCTGTGTGAAAATTCCAGCTAATTCTCTCTTTGGCCTTGAAAGGGATATATTCATCCTTTCATCGAATTTTTAAAGTTTTGACTATTATATTTTTATTTCTAGAATTTTTATATATTCTTTTTTGTATGGTCTTATTTATATTGTTCTGATGTTTACTCCATCTTTGATATCTATATCTATATCATCTATATCTATATCTATATGTCTATATGGACCTCATGCATGCCAGGCAAGTGCTCTACCACTGATCTGCACCCCCATGTAATATTTTCACATTTCATATGTATGTATTGAAAAAGTATCTTTTAGGTTGCTTTATGATGTCTTTTTATCATGGCCTGATACCAAGGGTACAAATTCTTTTAGTAGCTGTATCTGCCAACCACCCCTCATGCTTGCTTGTTTGCTCTTGTGATGATATTTGACAGTGAGCTGCTCTTCTTGGCATTCCTGTGTGCCCTGGGCTATAGAACTATCTAGAAGTGTCCCTTGTCATAAGGCATCTGCAGGGGCTCACAGGTTTCAACAGTTTCTGGTGGTTTTTATGGTAATTCTCAACTGGGCATGGGAACAGTGGGAACTTAGGACCCCTGCCAGTTTAGAATGCCAGTTTCTCAATGATAACACTGTGTGTACCCACAGGCAGGGGAGACACCAAGCTTTCTTCGTCAGCTTTTGAGAAAGCTGGTAGGGTTCTCGTATTCTTACATCATGGGTTCAGTAGCTCTCGTGATCTTCACTTTTATGCATGAGGCCTGCAGCCAAGACTTGTCGCCTCAGTCAGTAGCAGTGCCATAAATCTGATAATCCCGTGAGCCTCAGCCTTATCCACAGTTCCACGGTGACTTTGAGTTTTCCCTCTGGTGACATGGAGTGACCCAGACTGCGAGGCACATGCCCCGGGGCCAGCAGGCCCAGCCTTCGCTTTTACAGCATGCAGCTCCTTCTTGAGGCTGGAGGAGACTCACAGAATTTATGCTCTCTTTTGTTTGATGGTTGTTCAGAGGGAAGAGGGGCTGAATTTCCTCAGAAGTCAGATGATAAGATGAAGATTTCTCTCCCCCAAAGTCGGGAGCGGGAGTGGGTGAGGCAGTGGAGGAGGCTGGCAGGAGGACCTGCTCTCAAGAGAAGTTCACAGCTACCTGGAGCAAGTGAGACATGGAGCCTCAGAGCGCTGAACAAAGAGGCACGGGAGCCCAGGAGATAATTAACATCCTGATCTAGGCTGAACCTGCCCACAAGTTGCTTTAGACCTGTGTGAAGGCGCCCAGGGCTACCTGGAGGGGCAACGGTTAAACAAGCAAGGGTTCCAAGGAAGAGGGTTTATGATGGTTCTGTTAATGACAAAGCGTTTGGTTTGGACCATGGAGGTTTTCTTTCAGTCTTTCTATAACTGGAATATCTCTTAGATCCTAAGAAGAGCTTTCCAGGTGCCATTAGCTAATTAAATACTGTATATGTTTTAAAATGGAAAACAGGAGCATGCATTCAGCGTCGTATTTCTGTTTTCTGTTACTGTGTGCAGTAGCCAACTACTACCTAGCACTTACTCAAATGAGGCAGCATCGATCACTCAGGAGTCTATGTCTGAGAGTCTGTGGGAAGCCAAGAGCACCCACTGACTTTTAAAGGATGAACAGCCCAGTGCATGGTGGGACCCAGCAAGGGGGCTCGGAGTCAGGAGGAGCAGAGTCTGTTGGGTATAACAAGGGCAAAGCATACAGTTTTCCGGACACTTAATGCTAAGGAGGAGGTGAGTCGCTGCAGAAGACTGGAAAAGCTCAGGAGAGGCAAACCCCAAGCCCTGCTCTCTGGTGCCCCAGGCAGAGCAGAGGCAGTAAGTTTGCCAAAGGGGACTGGATTCTATTCTTACCCAGCTGTGTAACTCCAATCAGCACAGCACAAGCAGCCTGACTATGGGAGCTAAATAAATAGCAGGGACACAAAAATCCTAGGAGTAGGGGTGAGGGGAGAGAGCAGAGGGGAGAAAAGGTAGCTTACCCACTGGCTTCCTGCAGGCTGGAAGGGAGAAGACATGTGCTTGGAAATGGAAAGGGAAGAGGAGGGAGGCTTTTGAACCTTGCTCTGCAGTGGTGGGGGTTGAGACCTGTCAAAGCAGGGAGGAAAGTCTACTCACTCTTTATGCTGTGAGTAGCATAGATTGATGCCTGGACCCCAGGGCTGCTGAAGATCAAGGGATTCAGAGAATCTTTCCTTGGTGGTGATGATGATGGTGAAGATGACCATGTTGATGATAATGACATAAACAATAAATACTTCCCTAGTGCTTACTATGCCAGGTGCTCTGTGCAGCACTTTACATGTAATAATGCATTGAATCCTCATAATAACCTTGCAAGTTAGGTAAACTGAGGCACAGGCTGAGTAAGAAATTTTCCCAAATTCACATACCTAGAAAGTGGTAGACATAGGTTTCGTAGCCTGGCTCTTTTCCTTAGCTTCATTCTCTTTTTGCCAACACTTTTGAGATATTCCAGAAATCTGAAAACTGAGCCCAACGCTGTCCATCTCTATTTTGTTAATAAAGCTTTATTGAACTCAGCCACACCCATTGATTTATGTAGTGTCCTTGGCTTTTTTTATGCCAAAATGGTAAGGTCTGGAATAGTTACAATGGAGACAGCTACAGCATTTATGGTCTAACACTTTATAGGAAAAGTTTGCTTCTCCCCGCTGTAGAAGTCAAAGCTGAAAGGATCTGCTAATAGACCAAATGTGGAAAAAGCGTGAAGGGAAAACTCCACAATGGTGACTTGAAGATTTAGGGACACTCAGTGATTCATCCTCCTTCTGTGTCAAGCAATGTGCAGTGTCATGCTGAGGATGCAGACGTACAAATTACAGCCTTCTGGGAGAAGTGCATACACAGGCAAGTGGTGTGAGAAATAGAGCTTGGATACATCTGGGAAAATGAGCTTTCATGGCATCCATGAATGATGAAGACAGAATGATTCCATACTTATTTATTATCCTAGATCCTTAAACCAACAGGATGGAAACTCCCTCCCTCTCTTTCAGATGTCCATAAACCATTATCACCAGCCTTATAGATTGGGAAAGGCTGGAGGATTTGTTCATTTATTCACCAATTTGGAGAGCCCACTGGGTGCCAGGTGCCGGGCCATGTGTTGAGAACAAGACAGACATGGTCCTGAGCTCCTGACTCTTTCCCGATTGTAACCGGATGATGAAAAGAATGCGAGGAAAGGAAGAACTCTTGGGAAGAGGGTGGAGTGCACATCAGATGCTTTTGTCTTTCCAATAAAGTAAGAGGGCAGGGGCAGGTTCAGAGGCTCAGAAGCAGAACAAACTATCAGATAACCTCGACCTGAGTGCTAAGCATTTCCCCAGAAAGCGAGCCTGGAGGGATTGCCAGGTAGGACCGGGGCTGATCTGAGGGCGGGAGTGTGGATTTGCTGTAAAAACAGGCTTAGCAGAGAGGTTTTCTTGGAGCAGCCCTGTGCACTGGGGGGAAGGTGTGAATGAGAGGTGGCCTCACCTGGGTAGAGACAGCCTTTGGGAAGGATAGGGGAGTGCAGTCTATTAGTGGCAGAAGCATCAGCTAACTGCAGTAAGGTCATGGGTCATGATATTGGATGTATTGATTAAGTCCAGGTCTGCAGAGTAAAGCACCCTGCTTCCCTATGGCAATCTCGAGACCTGATCTCAAGCTGACAGGCTCCAATGATTCTAATACATCGAGGACACTTCAGTTCCGAGAGATGATTAGCATTGCCAATCAGGCCTGAGCACATCGATTTTCTAATTAGCCTTAGGTGTGCAGTGGCTGCTTTCCTTGTTAGGCTGTATCAAGCCAACATAGCCACTTCCATAGGCAGGGAGTCAGACTATCTACGTTAGACACGGCCTGGGAAATTACAAATGGACACTTCCTAATTTCTGATGTAAGAACACGACCTTTCTTGTAAGTATAGATCCACTTTCTTCCCCCTCATCTTTCTTCCATATATCAAACCCATAAGACACCAGCTAAGATTTATTTCTGTTTTACCCAATGACTTGAAAGCACTGTATAACAACCTGGATGCAGAGTCCTGAGGATTTTTATAATTCTCCTCCCAACCTTTACCCTCACTAATCTTTCACAGACAGCCACACCTACACAGAAGGCTTTTTTTTTTTAAAGTAAATTGCTTTGATGGGCTCTTTCCAAAGTATTCAACCTAAATTTTATAGAAACAACTCTTTCTTTTTTTGGCTTATATTTCATTAGTGTATATACTGTTTCATTAAAAGCGTGTAATTACAAAAGACTGAAGTTGGCATTAACAGTGTTTGGACCATGCACAGTTGGCTGTTGGTAAGTAGACGACAGGAGAGGTGGGGAGGCGGGGCCAGGGTATTCCTATGCTTTTTCTGAGGGCCTCAAGGCTGATTTGGAGGCACCATTGTAGGTAGGTGCCCACTGGCTCAGTGGTGGCATTGGGGCAGCAGGCAGGACTCCTGCCGTGGCAGAGGAGAGTCCTTCCTGAAGGTTTTTGATCGCCCCTTTTCTGGGTCATCTTTCAGACTACAGATAACCTTGGGACAGGGAAGGAGACTCCTTAAACTGCTCAGAAGCGTTTATGAGATTCGCTTTCTTCCCCTACAGAAGGCTGGCTGTGCTTTCCCAAATTGCAAGTTTTTGCTCCCTGCCCTGGTTGAGCCTGCTTCCTGGGTGTGCAGGCTGGGGCTTGGCGCCACCACTAGAGGGCGGCAGGCACAGGGTGAAGGGCTGGGGAACACAGGCCGTGTCGTTTAGGAGATGGAGTAGCAGACAACCCACCATTGCTGCTGGCCTTCACTGCTGTGTGGCCCGAGCTGGAGACCGAGCTGACCCTGCTTCATGATCCCAGAACCCCAGGCATGACTGTGGGCACAGGATTTTGTTTCTGGCTCCAGTTTTCAGTATCCTGGAAATGAGACCCAGTGGGCCTGGACATCACTCTTTCCTGTGGAGGGGCCTCGGTCATCTCTCTTGGCTCTTTCTCTCGAGTCTCCGGCTCTGGGGAAGCCAGTAACTGTGTCGTGAGGACACTGTAGCATCCCCAGAACAGGCCAAAAGTAGAGCAGCTGAGGCTTCTTGCCAGCACCAGCCCCTTCTTGCCCCTAATTTAGGTAAGCAGCTCCCCTAGCCTCAGCCGAGCCTGAAGGTGACAGCCACCAGGCAACAGGTGCACCACCATGCTCCAAGAAACCAGGAGCCAGCACAACCCGCCTCGCTTCTCCTAGCTTCCCAGCCTGCACAAATGGGTTCATTATCTTGGTTCCCATTAGGCATGTTTTTATTACCTTGCTAGGCTACTTGGTGCAGAGCTAAATAGATTTGCAGCAGTAGAGGAGGAATTTGCCATCTTGCTAAAGTGACTGAAACCGGGTCCCCTGCTGGCCCTGGAAAGCAGGGCCTGATGGGCCAGGAGCAGTGTTCTGAGGACAGAAATATTGGTGCCTTTTTTTTTTTTTTTTTTTTTTTTTTTTTTTTTTTGTGATATTGGAGATTGAACCCAGTGCCTTTGCTCTGAACTACATCCCTGGGCTTTTTTTGTTTTTGAGACAAGTTTTAGCTAAATTGCCCAGGCTGGGCTTGAATTAATGATCTTCCTGCCTCAGCCTCCCAGAGTGCTGGGATTATAGGCATGTACTACCACACCCTGTAAAAAAATAAACCTCAGCTCCTCAAAAGCTGTCTGAACCTGTCCATCTACAGCAGCTCAGTAGAGAGGCTGCTCATGGCCCCAGCAAGCAACTGTCTCTTATTTCACAGGACACAGAGTGTGTCAGCAGAGCAGCCACAGCAGACCTGGTTTCCAGAGGGTCTCCGACACTCAACCAGCCTGACCTTGCAAGGCGGAGGGCCACTGAGTGACAGCAACCAGGGAGCCAGGGCTCCAAGCCAATGCAGCACAGCGTCCCCTGGGTAGTGTTGTTCCCCTGGGCGCTGGCCTCACTGGGGTGGGTGGCACCTTCTGTGTCTGCAGGTGATAAATCGCACATCTGCAGGAGACTGATGGACGAGGGAGATTTTTTATTGCTGTAAAAAGATTGACACTGCCGTATGTTCACCAAGGGATGTCAGCTCTTACCACTGCCCTCCTCCAGCCAGGAACTGTCCCCATCCCCACACAGGGACTCAGACATAGAACCTGTCCCCTTTCCCTTCCTGCCCCTCCTCATAACACTTCAGGGACCCAGCCCACCCTTGCTCCAAAAGCCACTTGTGTTCTGGTGGCGCCTCCAGAAATGTTCCCAAGCCTGGCTCCCTGGTGTCTGAGATGAGCCTCTTCTCCTAGGACCCAGCCTAAAACTGTGGATTGGAGCCTGACGATGAAGTCTATCTGCTAATCCCTGTGGCAGCCACTGTGTGTTGCCAGTGAAAAACTCATCTTCCTTCTTTCTCACTAAAAGAATCCGGGGAAAGACCATCATTCCAAGCCTCCTTCCAACATGAGGCCCTGTGCCTAAGTTCAAGAAGTGACACAGAAACAGAAGTGAAATGCAGGAGTTTTGAAAAACTGTTCAAAGGAAACTGACTCAGCTGAAGCAAGGAGTCTTTGTCCTGGCTTTTTTTTTTACTTCCTCCATGTAGTGTTGGGATGTTAAAGGCAGGTGCTCCAGCAGCTATTCTGGACCATCAAGTGACCTCCAGAACAGAAGTCATGTGCTAAAAGTGGTGGAGCAAAAAATAAAATATGTTTAAAAATATAGATGCATACATATTAAGATATATATGGTACAATAAATGCCAGGTTTGTTTTCAAAACATGTTTCCTATATCAAGTCATTCAATCTTCACTGTGATCTGCGCAGTTACTTTTATTATTGTCATTTTATAAATCAGGAAGCAGAGAAGGCAGGAAGTTCCTTACAGTCTCATGGCCGGGGAAAAATTAAAGCCCAAGCAGTGTGACTCTGGAGTCCAAGTTCTCAGCAGTCCCAGGCCCCACCTTGTCCAATGACCAAGTTGCTACCACACCACACCGGGGCTGCCCCGCTCCACCCTTCCTCTCTGTGTCGGAGAAAGAAGCCTGTAGCTGACTTGAGCTGCTGCTATTTTGAGTTTTCTATTATCAGCTGCCAAGCGTGTGCCTCGCTGATGCCTTCTCCAGATTGATTTTCATGCCCCTGGGCGCCTACTCCACTGCTCCTGCGTCTGGAAAGCCTTGCATGGCCTGCTGTTTGCACACCTCTCACGCAGAGCCTCCCAGGCGCTTGTCCGGCTGGCTGTCACCCAAGCTGGATGACCACCTTCCAGCATGGGACTGCATCTTAACTTCTACACACACACACACACACACACACACACACACACACCTTAACCTAATGTGGCACATAATCAGTGGTCAGGAAATGTTCCCTGGGTGTAATTGAGTCTGGGGAACACCAGTGTTACATAAAAGTAGAATGAAATAATATCACATCAGGTATGTTGAGATACAGTGACCCCCTTTCCCTCCTCTCTGACCAGGCTGCCAAAAATCCTTTTCATCTACAGTGAAATGAAACTTACCTTTTTTTAGTACTGGGAAGTGAACTCACAGGTGCTGTACCTCTGAACTACGTCCCTAGCCTGAATTGCCCAGGCTGGCCTTGGGCTTGCAACTGTTCTGCCTCAGCCTCTGCAGTAGCTGGGATTACAAGCATGTGCCACTGTACCTGGCTGACATTCGCACTTAATGAGTGCTCCCTGTAAGTGGGCATTTACATGTCATTTGGGTCTCTGTGACACTGAGAGGTTGTTGGAGATGAAGACACTGAAGCTGAGAGAAGCCACATGACTGACAAGGGACAGAGTCAGGGAACCCAGGGTTCCCACTTCCTGCACCCATATTCTTAAACTTGTCTGTTTGAAACACATCATGTGACACCCAGAGCACAAGTCTAGGTCCCCAGGCCTAGTTCTAATCAGGCCTCCTAACTCTGACTGGCCTCAGTTTCCCTAGCTATCAATAGCGGGGTGATTACTGAGACCCCTTCTAGCTGTGGTGCACAATCCTATGGCTTCAATTCGCACCAAAGCCAGGTGATTGGGGAGCCTCATCCTTAGAGGAAAGCGAAGCAGGCACACGAGGAGCAAGGGAGGTATGTGGGGACCCTGGCCAAAAGGCAGCTCATGGTCATTGCAGGCCACGTCTAGCTCTGTCACCTTTCGGAGCTTAGCTAGTGATGGAAGAGTGAGAAGGACACTCGCTGGGAGAAGGCTGGGCTGCGGACCTATCTCTATCCCCAGAGCCCAGGGACAGAGGTCTGTCCACGCCCAGGCGGGGGCGTGTTGACTTTCGCTGGTGTTGAGCTCCTGCTGCATCAGGAATTTCAGGGAGGTTGTCACCTTGGCACTCCGGGGAGGCCGCGTGAGTGGGAACAAAGTTGCAGGTCCTCTCAGAGGAATCCAAGTGCTGGAGAGATCCCCCAGGGGTTCCAGGAGACACCGAACTGAACCCTAACTGCAGACAAACGGTGGAGAAGCAGCTTCCCATCCACGGGGCTCTGGGGGACCCCGAACCCATGGCCCTGCCACTATGTGGATTTAAAATTTAAATTGAGTTCTCTAGTTTGCTGTGTATGACACAAGCAAAACTAAATCAAAGGACACTCATACTCAAATCTCTCAGCTCTAGCTGGCCACATGTACCTGATAATAATCAATACTGAAGTTGTGCGGCCCCTTATGGCTTAGCCTTCGCTCTCACGCCCACAGCCACATCTGGGCCTCCCTCGGGTCTGACATGGAAGAATTACGTTGAATCATATAAAGTTGCTGATATTCAATCAGTTTTGACATCCAAAAATGGCACTTCCACAAGACTCAACTGAGTATTTGTGTTTTTGTGTTCATTTGTGATGAGGAAGCAGGGGTTTTTCATCCTTGTGGGACTCACTGTGCTTTTTAGCAAAGATGGATCTGGGCTGCATCTCCAAATCTGATTCCAGACATCACCCGCTCATCCCACAGTGGTTCACTGAGAGCCTGCTGTGTGCTGGGGATTTGCTGGGCACCAAAGACACCAAAGAGGGTCAGCAGCACTGGCCTGTCTGTCAGGGGTCGTGCACAACATCTCGCGGCAGGATGGAGAAAAGAGTCCCTGATAGCAGTGATGATCTTGCAGTGAGGCATCATTGCGTGCTAGGTGCTCTTCTGCTGTGCATTTCTGCTCATGGACAATTTATTTAGATATTTCTAGCCTGATTCAATGGTACACACTTTTAAGCCCAGTTATTCATGAGGCTGAGGCAGAAGAATTTTGAGTTCAAGGGTAGTCGGGGGAACTTGGTGTGATCTCATTCCCCCCAAAAAGAAAGAAAATATTTCTGTTGTACTATTTGTACACCTTATTTATTACTGTTTATCAATTTATCCCCAAACTAATCTTGCCTATTTCACAGCAGAGGTTTAAGCCACGGAAAGGTTGAGTAATACAAAGGACACACATCTAGTAAGTGACTGAACCAGGATCGAAAGTCAAGCATTCTACTTCTGACTTCTACTACAGTAACCAGCCTGCATCTGCCTAGGGACATCTGGGCAGTCTTCTCAGAGGAGGTGGTCTCAGGGTTGAGACCTGGAAGGTGACCGAGGCAGAATGCTAGGTGGCAGGAAAACACACCCAGAGGCACAGAAGCTTGAGAAAGAAAGGCTCACTTTCAGGAATTGGTCTGGCGTGTCAGAGAAGGAAGTGGTTGAGAAGAGACAGGCAAGGGACAGGTCATGAAAAAGGCTTGCATCTTAGCCTGTAAGCAATAAGGAGCTGTTAAAATTCTTGCAGGAAAGGACACAATTAGATTAGCCAGTTAGCAAGATGGTTCAGAGAGTCGAGGGCAGTGGGAGGAACACTAGAAGGGCTGGGACTTGGGGATGCAGGTCTACCCACAACCCCTTCTCCTAAACCTCCTTGTCCCTAGTTCTCCTCTCTTGTCCCTTCCAAGTCCCTGACCATCTGGCTAAATCATTAGTCACTGCTCATGAGTCACTTAAGACTTTACCTCAGGCCATCTTTTCTCCTGGGAGAGAGGTCACAATATATTGCTGGAAGTGTCCCCAGGAAGATGTGCCCTCCTCGACGTCCTTAGACTGGCCCTGAGGTCAGTTCTAACACCACCGCAGAGCCACCTGTCACTCAGGCTCCTGTCCTCCCTCCACAGTCACAGGTCTGCTGTCCATGAGGTCATAGGTTCACTCCAAGGGGACAGTGTGGTGGCCGTGTGGTAGCAGCGTGGCAGGAGCAGGTGTCTTGAGATAGTGAACCCCTGCGACTTGCTGATGCCTTCAGGACCTGCTTGGCACTGTTCCACATGTCCTGCTTCCTCCATTCAGTGATGGAGTGGTGCTGGGCTTGCCCAACTTGAGTGACTGATGGGGTTGCAGGGCCACTAGTTACCCTGTGTTCTCAGGTACAGTTTCTGAGGTCCAGTAGAAAGTTGCAAGCTAGCTCTGACATGAATAGTTACAGAACAAGAAGGGACATCTTTGTCTCTGAGCCCCAGGGGCCCCACTGAAAGTCTTCCTTTGGTGCCCTCTGGTAGCTGCATAGGGGACCACAAATGGCCACAGAATTGCTTCTCAATGTGCCCTGCTGGCTCTGGCCCCTCTCAAAACTGGAAGTTGCAACTTCTCTGTAATTTCCTGTGGCTGGGAGAACTCTCCAGAGACTTGCTCTTGGTCTTCCTACGGAAATGACCCATGGATCAGGAGCCAGTGTGGGGATTCTTCCAGTTTCCCAGCACAAGTGATGCCTGGCATGGGTTGTGTGCCCCAGTGGGTCTGCTGTGAGACAGGAACTCTTATTTATCATCTGGTCCACAAGAGACATGGAGTGCCAGTGGATAAAGTGTTCCGGGTCTCTGGGAATGACTGTTACACTAGGACTTTGGCTGTCTGGGTAGCCCAGCTGGGCAGTGTGTAGTCACCCTGGGAAATGGCCATGGAGCCCTCTCAGAAGGTGAGCAGCAGGTTCCCCGTGCACCCTTGTGCTGTGACTGCAGCTCCCGACCATGATGTTCCAGCACAACCCAGATCAGGCTTCCATTTGCCAGTCTTGGGGTTCCAGTAGCTATAGGTTAAGGAGTAGCAAGAAGAAAAAGTGCAAACATCTCCCCTCTTCCTTGGGAGCGAGATACAGTGCTCCTTCTGCCAGTTGCTTCTCCTTGTCTGGCCTATCACTGAACCTTCTGTGAGGCAGGCACAAAACACCGGACCTCTGTCCCACTGCAAGCTCTTTGGTGGACCTTGTGCCCAGGAGCCTCAACTCTGCCTATTTTTCCACTGCCATCAGCCCCTACAGAATGTCACCCACCCTGTCCCAGCTGCTGGGACCCCATGATAGACAAGTAGCTGGCTCATGAAGAACCAGTGGCAACACTGCCCAAGACCAGCACCTTCTGCTGCATGCACCTGCTCTGTTGGCAAATTCTCAGGTTTTCATCATGCCAAACCATGGGAGTCCGGACTGCTTTATTCCCCCAACACACACCCCCTGCTCCATCATCTGTTTCTCAGTCAGATCACCTAGGCAGCCATCCCCCCAGGACAGAGAAGATCAGTCTTTCTGGCTTCCATCTTCCCAGTGATTCACCTGGAGTCCCCTTTCTCCTGTCCTCTCGGTGAGGGTGTGAAGGGAGGAGTTAGTTTCTCATCACCTACACTGCACCCCCAAGCTAACCCATCTTTCTTGGACATGCTCTGTACATTGTGCGGGTTGGGTGGGGTGTCATTGCCGGTACTCCTGTGTGTCCTTCACAGAGGTGGGGTGATGACTCTAAACTTAGCATTTTCTGTTTTAAACTTTAACCTTAATCATAATTCCAGGGCAAGAGAACAGGTCCTATCAAATATCCTGGTAAACATGGGGAAAACGAGTGTCTGAGTCTTCTCAGAATGCATAGATGGGTCTCACATAGATCCATTTCAGTCTCCCCAGTTCTATGCAGCTGTTCCTTCTGCCCAAGGGATTTCTGGCTTCTCAACTCTGTTCAGTGGGAACCAATGTGAAATCAAACCCCAAATTAGGACCACTCCTGATGACTTAGACTAGGGCATTCAATATAGAAACAAGATCCTCTAGCAGGTGACCCTATATTCAAATTTGGGCATTCTAATATGCCATATTTCTCTCATCACTTTTATTCTTTCATAATTCATTCCTATGTGCATTGCCTAGATTTTTGGTGACTTGAATTAATAGTATCACACAATACTTCTGTGTTTTCTCCTCTAACCCTCTGCAGACTCAGGTTCACCTCCAACTCCACACCTGGAGCTGAAATCCATGAATTTGGGGTTCCCATTCAATTGTAGTGTATGCATTGCCGAAGAGAGTACTGGGTTTCCTGTCACTCCTAAGTTTCCTGGCAGAAGCAAACCACTGTGCCCCCAAGCCCGGTGAGTCTTCTTTTCCGTCCCTGTTCAGCTCAGGCTCTCCAGAGCAAGACCCAGACTCCCTGTTGGCTGCAGGTAGTGTGTTGGGGTTTCCATCATCGGGAAATAGATGAGGGAGGAGGGGGAATGAGGCAGGAGAGGGGGAAGTTAGCAAACAGGGTGGCCCGCAGATGGCACCTCAGAATTGTCCTCAGAAGAAAAGGAATGGGGACAGTGCCCACTAGCTCCCATCCCCCTCTGGCAAGGTCACTACCCCTCAGCGGGGGCTGCCTGCATGTGTCACAGGCCAAGGGTTTGCTGTGGCTTTGGAGCAAGACCACAGGCGGGAAAGCAGAGGCACTGGGACTCACTTGAACGTGACCATCCATAGCAGCACTGAACTCCGGAGGCACCAGGGGACCTGGTGCAAGCACTGAGTACATGTGTGACAGAGACTCATCAGCCTGCCTGCAGTCAGCTCTTCCACAAGGGATACTGCAACAACTGTAGGAACTGCTGTGTCCCTGGAGCCACAGGCTGCTAGATTTCCAAGCCAGATTTCCCCTGCCTTCAGCTCTAGCAAGGCAAATGACAGATCCCAACTACTCCTCTTTTCTCTGAGGGTCCATTTCCTGCCGCCACTTAAGACATCAATTTCTATGTCTGTTTGGGTTACTGATTACCAACACGAGGACTGACTTATACTACTGATGCAATCTGCAAAAGAACTGTCAATGCAAAAAACATCACTGAGTTCAGAAAAGTGCTCAAATAAAGCAGGAGAGAGCACAGCCAGATCTCAGGCTTGTCACAGTTCATTCAGAATTAAGTGTCTCCCAGGAAGCAGCCAAGGGTGGATATGTCCAGGAAGCACCGAGCAAGAGACTGGAGTGTTCTGTGGGCTAAGAGACAGAATGGACAGGTGGAGAAGCAGGTGTGAAGCCACTCACTTCTGGTCACTGTCACTGTGGGATGCCATACCTTCCTGCTTCAAGCTCAGGACATAGGCGCTTACCTCCTGTCCTCTCATATGCTTCTGTTCTAAGGAAGGTTATTAGAATTAGTCATATAGACTATAAATCTACTTTGCTACAGGAATGAAAATCTTTAAAATGTGTGCACATTGTCCAGAGGAGTAATTTGTAGGCACCCAGCCTGATTGCTGAATTCAGCTTGGCCACCTTGTAGGTCTGATTTCCTCCATTAACTTCTAATGGCTCCCTGTTACCCAAAAGCCTTCTTCCTCCAGTAGGGTGCATTCTGTCCCATCTCCACGCTCAGTCCTGCCTCTGACTGAGGGACTCATCCCAGCTTCAGTCACAGCAAGAGTAGGAGCCCCACCCAGTTCTGGAGCTCAGATGAAAGTCACCAAGTCCTATTTCACTGCACGACCTCCTTCCAGGACCTTACTTCTAGGGTGTTCTGGGGTGTTCTTGTTCCGCCAAGCTTTCCTACCTTGGCCTAGAAAACTTGGCAAGAACTCAGTTCCTTCAAAACTAAAATCTGGCCTCATTCTTTTTCCCACAGGGTTCTTAATTCCATTATTCTTTCCAGAAATATTGCCCGGAGCCTGCTGTCAGCTCCCTTCAATGTCACTACTGGACCCACTGGGCTTTGCACAGGTACCTACTCCAGCACCCGCTGCACACTGTGCCCCATGCTCCCTACCTATTATGGCCTAACACTGCTGGGACCCTCTTTTCCCTTCCAGTGGGCTTGCTTAAAGCCACCACCTACACTGTCACCTATGCCCAAATGCACCTACTGAAGGGACATCACCTGATTAGAATTTCTCCCTTGCCTGGTGCGGGGCTACCCACACTCTGGGTAAGCGAGGATATGCTCTCTATTATGACCACTCCCCCTCTGACCCGTTCCTCTGTTTACCAAGTTCTGGACAACACAGGTTGTTTCTTTCCTTGAGCCTACATGCTTATAATTCATGCCAGCCCTAGATAATGGTTCTTTTGTACTGGTCTCCAGGAATGAACAATCCATTGATTTCAGGTAAAAGCTGTTCTCTCTATAAGAGAATGACTTCAATTGAACTGTTTGTTTATATGAGAAAACAACCTTTCTTTTATCTATATGTTATTACATTTTATTCATTCACTTAATTCATATTTATTGAGGAACTACTGTATAATCAGATACTATGTTTAGTGCTAAGAATAGAGAGGGAACTAAGGCATAGTTTTTACCCTCAGGGAGCTTGCAGTCTAGAGGAATAAAAAAGTGCTATATCAAAAAGAAACACAGAACAACATTGTAAGTGCTCTGCTATTTGAAACATGAGCAGAACATAATTTATTTATACAATTTTTTTGTTACCCAAAGTATTTGATTAGAGTGATACATCTAGGCATGTTGGAACCAGGTCCTAGGAAGGCTTCAAAATACTAGAGGTCCTAACCTAGATAGCACCTGTGGTGGAGATAGGCGTGATTGCAAGGAAGCCAAGAAGCCCCCAGAAGTGAAAGGAGATGGGAATAGGAACTACAGAAAAGTAACGGAGTGCAGGGAAGATTAAACATCCATGTTCCGCAAATGAACCCTTGCATGGAGAATTACTCAGTGTCTTAGAAATGCATTTTCTATTAGCAGAAACCAAACCCAAGGAGAGAAAAAACCAGTCAGTTATCTCCACGCTGTCTTTAAGAGGACTGCAGGCTGCAGGTGCTGGCCCAGGCCAAGCCTGTAAGGCGGGCAAAAAAAATTAACAAAGAATAACTGGTAAACACAAGGCTTCATTAAAAACAGATCCACCCATTTATTCTTCCTTCTGGGATTATTAAAAATACTTTAAGGTAGTAAAATACACACGACATAAAACTAACCATTTTAAAGTGAATGTCAGTGACATTTAGGACATTGACAATGTTGTGCAACCATTACAACTGTCCAGTTCAAACCTTCTTCATAATTCTGAAAAGAGACCCCACATCCATTAGGCAGCCACTCCCTATCCCTGGGAAACCACCAATTTGTGTGTATGGATTTCAGTGTTCTGGATATTTCATATAAAGGGAACGGTTCAATATGTAACCCTTTGTGTCTGGCTTCTTTCATTTGGTATAACCTCTTCACGGTTCATCCACACTGTAATGTGTATCAACATTTTATTTCTTTCTATGGCTGAATAATACTCAATTGTACATCTGTATCATAATATAGCCATTCATTGTGTTGGTAGACTTTTGAGTTGTTTTAACCTTTTGGCTAGTGTGAATGGGAACAAAGGTGAACAAGTATCTGTTTGAATCTCTGGTTTGGGGCAGCATATGATTTATTTATACAGTTATTTTTATTATTGTGGGAAGTATTGGACTAGAGTCATACACTAGAAAGTGCTGGAACCAGGTCCTAGGAAGCCTTGAACATACTGGAGGTCCTGATATCCTAGACAGCATAGGGTATTTAACTTCAGTGGAACTGCAGGGTCACATGATGGTAACTTTAGGTTTAACACTTGGAGAAACCAGGAAATTGTTTAACAATTTGAGGTCAAGAAATTGCTTCTGACCACCAAAAATGGTAGAGAAAAAGGACCATGAGATTCTAGAAGCCTGTACAAGGAAAGTAGGGGCATATATTGCTGGATAGTCATCAAACTCAATTCTTTATCTTCTTCAACACACAGCTAGAATACATTTCTCAACCGCTGGTAGCTAGGGGAGGCCACATACCTTCATTCCTGCCCACAGGACACGAGCAGAAGTAATGTGTGGCAATTCTGCAGGCAATCCTAATGCTCCTTCCTCACCTGCAGGCTGACGCAGACAGCACGGTGACCTCGAAAACCATGCTACCAAGAGAGAGGACCCACCACGAGGAAGGAACCTAGGGTCTCAGTTTATCACTTGGAAGAGACTTGCTACCAACTGGTAACACTTATTTTAGATTTTAAGGGAAAAGGAACTCTCCTTATATGAATACTTGCATTTATGAGCCCTCTTTTACAAAGGCAGTATTTCCTAATCTCACCCTAGAAGAGAGGAAAAGATCTCACCTTGCTCAGACAGACCTGAGGCTGGTGGAGGGACCAGGGATCGGGGAAGACCCAAAGGCCAGGGCAGCTGGAGACAGGAGGAACATAAGCCTGTTTTCTTTCTGGGTTGTATATACCCAGAGACAGTTCCAGAAACTGACCTCTGGAAAGTTCCAGCATTGCATCAGAACAGCAGTAGGGCCAGCCTGATTGGTGTCTGGCTGTATTGTTCTTAGTGTAAGGAGATGAGTGAGGCTCTGTATTTAGTAAATGATTTCAATTAGGAAAAAAATTTTTTAAATGTTTCTGTAGCTAGATTGAATAGATTGGAGCTTCCTTAGACTCAGAAATCTGTTGATGTTCTTATGTTTTTATGCTTTGTTGCTTTCTTTGATAATTTCCCATCTGTCTCCTCTTAGTTTCATAAGAAATTTCCATTGGAAAATTCCAAATCAGACAAGACATGCTGCTGGGGATGAGTCTGGGCAGACAAGCCAGCCCTGGGGGAGGGAGGAGCGCCCCTAGAGGGTGAATGAGGTAGTGCAAGGGCGGATGCTTCTTCATCAACGTATGTTGGTGTTGGGGAAGGAAAATTTTTTTGTGTGCAAGACTGCCCTGAGGCCTTCAGGATCTTTAGAATTACTGGTCCTGACAAACTGGGGACAGGGGAGCCCCATTCATTATGAGAACTCAAGCTTTCCAATCATTTCCAAACACCCTCCAGAAAGGGACAGAACACTTACCCTATAATGAAAAATGGAAAAAAGTAGAGAATTCAGAAATACAAAGAAGATTTTAAGGGACCCTGAAGGTACCCTGTCTTCTTCACAGAGGACTCTTCTGTAGCACTTTTATCAAGACTCTTTCCCCCTTAAATTTCTCTTGAACCACTCCATCCCAGTTGACCTCTAAACACTTCTTCCTCCTTCCCAGTATGGATCAATTTTTAAAATTTTTATTTTGCAAAAAATATTAGGGGGAACACCAGTCCCCACTCATAGCTTAGCCCTCCTGATGTCCTGCTGGCTTGGTATCAGCTCTTGGCCTACACATGGTCCGGTGTATGTCTAATACCCACTATTTCCTCTTTAAGGCAATAGATTGGACCAAGGGCACTAAAGTCTCCAGTGCAGGAGAACAATCTCAGCAAAGGCTGGGTTTTGGAGGAAGCAGAAGTGCCGGAGAGACAGTGACAGACCTATAAGGTTAAGCTAGAATGGGATAATAGTCTCACTCATTCCTCACTCAGAAAACGGGCAGGAGGAGACTATCCAACACTTTTTGTATGGATTCAGATTGACATTACTGCAGTCATCTTGAATTGTGACCTCCAGGACAGCCACACAGTAGTCCTACTTGGTTTTTCCTACATAGTTTCCCAGCAGACCACAGATACACAAACCCATGAGAGTGGTGTGTGGAGCTTTACAACTGGACCCTCATGCCAGGAATGTGCCCAATTCTTCAACAGTAGCTTGAGATAAACCAGGTACAGAATGAGCTTAGATGAAGTCACTTTTGTCCTAACCAATGTCTATACCCCTCCTTCTGATCCAAATTGAAGGAGATCCAAATGGTCTTGCTGTTGCCCAAGACCAACTTTCAAAAGCTCAGAGGTATGGTCGTCTTCCCATGGAGAGCTAAATTCCTGGGAAATGGAGGGGAGGAACTGAACTCAGGAGACAGCTTGGGGGTAGGGGGTGAGTATCTTCTTGCCAGTTAGGGAGTCATCTAATTGGTACCAGATGCTTGATATGAGTTACTCTGTGGGAAGGATCCTGCACACAGGCTAAGAGGGGTGTACTAAACTGAACTCAGGGTGGTTGGGTTAGTGGCCTGGTGCCCACCAACACACAAGAATCCCTCACCTAAAAGGTTTCTTTCTCTCACACTACATACAGACCACTGAATCACTGCTGCACTTACTGATGAATTCAATCAGGCAATTGGCTTGACTTTCTCTCAATTATCATTTTCTCTTAATTATAATATGCATCTTCCTCCTTCCCCACACACATCTCAACATTACTGAAATAGGGATGAGTCTTAAAATAGCTGTGCATATTTATTGTAAAGGTTTTTTTTTTTTTTGAGGCAGCTATTAAATCAATGGTGCATCTTATAATCCATGGCATATTAGAATCGAGGAAATAGGGTAATTACCAGAATTGATTTCCCATTTTGATGTAGTAGAGATAAGATTGTTCGCTGGGTGCCTAGAGACACCTGTGCTCGCTCATGTCCACGGAAATGTTTGTGGCTGGCCTCGGCAGGCCACGGCTCTACTCCCACTGTGGTGGCAAGTTTAGATCCCTTTGGACCCCCGGCGAGCAGAGAGAAGCACACCATATGCTAAATCCCACCCTTGCTTTGCAAATGTCACGAGGAAATTGCTTTGGGCCCGGGATGTTGCTGACTTTCCGCTGATTGGTCTCAGTGAGTGGCAATGATGCCTTACTTGGCAGGAGATGAAGCTGAACCAATGAGATCCATGTGGGCAGATTTGATGACTGCCACCAACCCAGGGCATGCTGGGAGCTGAAGCACTCTTCATCTGGCACACCAGCCTGGTTCCCTCAACGGCTCAGCCACTGCAGAGCAGCCCCGCTGCTCACGTGTCTGTACCCATTTCTGGACCTGGCTTGGTTAGCTCCCCATGATGGCTAATTTTAGGCATCTACATGACTAGGTTAAGGATACCTGAATACCTGGGAGGTCATTACTTTCAGGTGGGTCTGTGATGCTGTTTTTGGAACAAATGAGCACTTGAATCAGTGGACTGACTGAAGGAGAGCCAACTTGCCAGTGTGCGTGCACAGTATCCATCCTGTTGAGAGTACAGGTAGAAGGAAAAAAAAAACAGAACAGAAGAATTTCTGTCTCATTCTTGAGTTGGGCATCCATTGCCTCCTTCTTTCAGACGTTAGAGTTCCTGCTTCTCAGGCTTTCAGACTCAAACCAAATTAAATCACCAGCTTTCCTGGTAGTTCCAATTTGCAGACTTCTCATGTGAGCCAATTCCCATCATAAGTCCTCTCTTATATATCTATATGGATCTTGTTGCTTCCGTTTCTCTGGAGAACCTTGACTGATTTGCTTCCCATCCCACTTCTTGGAAGAAAGGAAGGAAAGGTGTGGGTGACACAGTGATCAGGGTGATGGGTGGTCATTAACCTCGTCAGCTAGGCCAGCACACGTGGGGACCATGAGCAAGTGGTCTGAGGCAAGCAGGTCTCTGCTGGGGGAATCCAAAGAGAACTTTCCAGCAGAGCAGGTTTGCTGCCTCGGAGTCTGGCCTTGGGAGGAACTGTGGAACCAATGTGTGGCTCCTTCTTTTCCTCTGGGACCTCTGGGATGCCTGGGAATATAGGATCAAGCTAGGCTGAGAAAAAAGAAAGTCCTTCCTGTACCATTACACTGTGGATCCTCTGCCTAGGTCATCGCTCTAGCCTAAATCAGTGGCTCTGAAAATGTCTGGGGTGTAGCCTTCCCTTCCACTTGGTTGGCCTTTGCAGGTGGCTTCTGTGCTGTGGGGTGAGGTGAGATGGCTGAGGAAAAGGCTTTGGCTATCGTACAGAGTGGCTTGTCTTGGTTCCTTTCTTCCAACACAGGGGAGAGGGAAACTGACCAGCGGAATCCAGCTGGGGCTGCTGGTGGAGGAGCAATGGCACCCACGGAAGCATTGACCCCACCCTCACACACAAGTCTGCAGAGAAACCCCAAGGAGATCGATCAGCCAGCATCTCTGATTTGTAATTTCACTTAATGCTATTAAGAGGGCAGTTTGGGCCATTTGCTGGAGAGGACTGGAGAAGTTCCAACATCTTTGGCTAATGAATCCCAAGTATTAATCTCATTAGTCTTCCACTGTCTGCTGCTTCTGATGAGTCTCTCCCTCTCATCCCCCTGCCTTCTTCCTTCCCCTGGAGGAAGCACCCTGACCCCCACAGCTCATGTGGGTTCCTGTAAGCCAGGACAGAGTTGGCTTTCCTCACCAGGCTAGTTTTACCAGAAATTGGACAAGCTACTCGGGCAGTCCCCATGCTGGGCAAGCAGAGTGATTACTTCCAGAGAATCACAGTCTCAGTTTGAAGAGTTTCAAGCCATTATGGGATTCTCTCTTTTTTTCTTTACAGCAAAGGTCAACTCTCTTTAAAGGACACACTCACCCCCGATCACCTGCAGCAGGTCTATGGTAGGGCCATGGTGCCTGCATTTCTAACACACCTGTGTAACATTTGCATGCAAGTCGTCCGTGAGTACATCTTTGGGGACACCTGTTTGCAAACTCCTGTGATGGACAGTTCTGCCCTCTATACAGCTCTGCCCTCTGAATCCACAAGAACTTAGTCTGATCTTTATTTCATAAGATCACTCTTGTATTTGGACCTGGGCTCCTCAAGCCTGCATGGCATGGCAAAACATACTTGCTTCAGAAACAGCCTATAGGGAGCTGGGAGTCTCAAACTCGGTAGCTGGTAACAAGCTACTCCATCACACCTTGTCTGTGAAGACCACACAGGAAGCCTGGACTTCTGGCCCACATGGCAGTAGTGAGGCACTGCTCCCCTTGTTTTCCAGGTGGAAGGGACCTAGTGGACTCTCAGCATCAGTGAATAAGAAAAACCCTCCTCATCACTATGTTGGGAGAGACCATCTGGGGAAATCCTACCCCCAGTCAGAACCAGTGAGGAATCCCCATCCCTCAGTTGTCCATGGAGGACTCCTTTCCAACTCCATCTGGCAATGATAAAGTGGGGTGGCCCCCTCATTTCCCCTCACCTCTGATCACCCTGCTGGAACTGTGTCAGAGAAAGCCATATGAAGTAGAGGGATCAAACAAGATGGAGCCCCATAACACAACATGCAAAAGTCTAGGTTTCAATAAATCAGTCATCGTATCGAGAACCAGAAAGATGTCAAACTGAATGAAAAAAGAAGCCACAGATGTCAATGTTTAGGTGAAAGACACGTTACAATGATCTAATAAAGACTTTAAAGCTGTCATGATCAAATGCTTCAATGAGCAATTACGAACACACTGGAAACAAATAAAGAAGGTCTCAGCAAAAAAATAAGAGCTATGGAGAAACAACTAAATGGAAGTTCTGTAACTTAACAACAAGGGAAAGGGCTCAGTGGCAGGATGGAGGAAACAGAAGGAAAGAATCTGCGACTTGAAGATTGAACAACAGAAATTACCAAGTCTAAATAACTGAGAAAATTAGGCTGAAAATTTTAACCAAGCCTCATAGGCCGGTGGGACTATTACCAAGAGTCTAAACTCCAGGATATCAGTACCAGGAGAGGGAAGGAGAGTGGGGCTGAAACAGCACTTGAAAAAACAATCGCTGAAAACTCCAAATTTAACCAGAGATGTTAACTTCTATATTCAAGAATCAGGATAAAAACTGGGCGTGGTGGCACACACCTTTAATCCCAGCACTCAGGAGGCTGAGGTAGGTGGAATGTTGTGAGTTCAAGGCTGGCCTGGGCTACAATGCAAGCACAAGGCTGGCCTGAGCCACATAGTGCGACACTGCCTCAAAAAACTAGGACTGGGAGTTTGGTTCAGTGGCTTAAGTGCCTGCCTGGCAGATGTGAGGCTGTGAGTTGGATCCCTGGTGCTGCAAAAAAAAAAAAAAGAAAAAAAAAGGATCAGGATAAATCAAGAAACAGCCATGCAAGAAAGTAACTTCCAAAAGCTAAACACAAACAAAAGCTAAACACAAACAAAAACTCTTGAAACAATTCAGAGAAAAAGTGGCATGTTACTGTGTACAGGGGGAAAGTATTTAAATGGAGGTCAGAGGAAAAGTCGTGGCATTTTTCTGAGTACTCAAATAAAAGAACTGTTGGCCTAGGACTCTAGACCTAGTAGTGAGAATATATGCATGGAATGAAGGGAAAGTTAAGACTTACTCAGATGAAGCTAAGATAATCTGTCAATGGTTAAAGGAAAGTGTTTGTTTTGACACAGGGTCTAGAAATATAGTTCAGGCTGGCCTCGACCTCACTATGTAACCCAAGCTAGCTTTGAACTTGCCGCAGTCCTGCCTCAGCCTCCCAAGTGTTGGATCAGAGGTGTGTGCCACCGTGTCTAGCGAATTTTTTAAATAAAAAGGAAATGATAGAAGAACTTTTGGATAGAAAGAGTAAAAATGCAACATGCTTACTTTTTTCTCTGGAATTTTCTAATTCATATTTGGCTGTTGAAGGAAAAATTATAGCATGGTCCCATGTGGTTCTAAATGTTTGCACAGGAAATATTTAAGAAAATTCTATTACAAATAGGGAGGGTAAAGAAACATAAAGGTGGTAAGGTTTATATACTACTCCCAATCTGATAAGTGACCACCAGGTAGATGCTGATGGGTTATTGTATACAATAATAATGCCTACAAAAACAACTGGGAAGATATGCAAAAGGATACACTCAAGAATATTATCAATATTGAAGAAGGATAAGATTGAGACATTTCTGGCTAAATGCACCTTGAGACCATACTTCTAAGTAAAATAACACATGTTTGAACAAAACATTTTGTAAATAAGGAGGGGAAAAGGGGTTGAAGGCGGGGGCTGGGGAATGGGCAAAAAAAAAGAAGTACAGGTACAAATTATGATGAACGTTATCATTATATATTTAAATGTACCAATAAAATTTTCAAAAACTGCAAAAAAGAATATTATCAATAAATCAAAATGCCATTCTAAAAAGTTTTTAAGCAATCCATTGGAATGCAGGAAAAATAAAACAGAAAATGAAATAATAGAGAAGACAATTGAAACAAAAAGTGGCAGACTTAAACCCTAACATACCAATAATTACACTAAATGTAAATGATCTAAATATATCAATTAAAACATCAAGATTTTCAGATTAAAAATTATGACCAACTACATGTTGTTATAAGTTCATTTCAAATATAACAGTATAAGCAAGTTGAAAGTAAACAAATGGGGAAAAACATGTGATACAAAAATTAATTGAAAGATAACATATATGACTATTTTCATGCCAAATTAAAAACACCTAACATAAAAGAACATTTTTAATGGTAAAAGGATCAGTACAGCTAAAAGATATAGCAGCTCTAAATACATATGCTACAAATGGCAGTTACAAAATATGTAAAGCAAAATCTGATAGACTAAAAAGGAGAAATAGACAAACCACAAAGTATAGTTGAAGGCTTCAACATCACTCTCACAACCATTGGTAAAACATTTAGACAGAGTACACACCCTGGAGACTTCTTTTTGTAGAGCGTTTTAATTATTAATTCAATTTCCTTAAAAATTATAGAACTATTCAGATTACTTATTTTACATTGAGTGATATATAGGGCTTTTTTCTTTCTAAAAAAGTGGTTCATTCCATCTAAATTGTCAAATTTATGTAAGTATCCTTTCCTGTGTTTGTCTGTATGCAGCATTCCTCTTTTGTCTTTTTGATATCTGAATATTTGTGGTGTGCTTTCTGTTTCATATACCTGATATTGGCAATTTTTGTCTTCTCTGGTTTTTTTCTTTGTCAGTCTTGCTGGGGGCTTTTCAGTTGTATTGATGTTTTCAAAAAACTAGCTCTCCAGCCGGGCGTGGTGGCGCATGCCTTTAATCCCAGCACTCTGGAGGCTGAGGTAGGAGAAGCATTGTGAGTTCAAGGCCGGCTTGGGCTGCAACTTGAGCGCAAGGCTGGCCTGAGCTACATAGTGCGACCCTGCCTCAAAACACCAGTGCTGGGAGTTTGGCTCAGTGGCTTAAGCACCTGCCCATGGTTGTGAGTTCAATCTCCGGTGCCACAAAAACAGACAAACAAACAAACAAAAATCTAGCTCTTGGGTTTTTGAAGCATTTAGATTATTGATTTGAAATTTCTTTTGTGAAGGATCCACAACCTGTAAGAACCAACCATGGGGGCCCCAACTATCCACAGGTGATAGAAAAGGGCTGACTGCACCTCATTGTGAATACTCCCAAAGGGTACAGAATCATCTTTCAAAAGGAGGTCATAATTTCCATTAAAACATGACAAATCAATCACACATACTTATCTGAGCACTTTTCCAATATCTCACTAAATTGAGAGTAAGTTGTTTAAAGTCATATATCTTGAAGTTCAAAGAAGACTCAAAGATATAAAAGAAACATTAAAAAATAGAATCTAAAAGATCGATATACAAATGCTAACTGACTACAAATGCTAACTCACAGGCAAAGAAAACTGAGCCCTGGGAAGATCAACAAGGAGCAAGCCATTTAGCATGCTGGGTCACTGTAAAAGTTTTAGAACTGGAGGCATCTGATAGCTCTAGAGTGGAAGCTACAGGGTAGGGCTGAAATAAAAATGGTGGTTCCAGTCTTTACAAACAGCATGCAGATTTCCCGATCAGCTCCTCATCCCTAGTCCTATGTGCTCATCCTGCTGCTACCCTAGCAAAAGGGTTCCAGTTTATCCCCTGAAGAGACAGAACAAAAGGAACCCTGTACTTAGAAAATCAGTGCAAGTAAGCCTAGGCAATGCACTACTCTAAAAACAGGAGAAATAAATCAAAATCTGTGTCCTGAAAAATGATCACCTCTTCTTCTACTGCTCCTGTTTCCCCACTTGGCTCCCAGAACATTGCCATACACACTCAGTCCCAGGTAGAAGATTGGAGTATTCTTCAGGGTGAAAAATAGAAAAATAAATGAATATATCTGTTTTCACCACATTCCCCTTCAAAATGGCAGGATCCCTGGGTGGTCACCTAGCTTAGTGTCTAATCAGATTTTAAGTCTCTCACTCTTAAATTTGAATGGGCAATGAAAAATCAACCAACAGGACAAATCCTTTTCATTCCCTGCCTCCCACCAAAGGAAAAAAAAAAATAAGGAAAAGTGAAAAGGGGAAGAAACACACAATGATAAAATCAAAAGAAAACCTTAAAAAATCGTAGCGTTTTTAAAATTGTAGAAAAATACATTACATTCACGAAACTAAAATAGGATCCTCTAAAAAAAGAATATACAGAGAATAAGAAAAAGTTCTTGGAATTAAATACGTATATGGTATAAGTTTCAAAATTCAAAAACAATTTGAAAAATAAAGTTGAGGAGATCTCCCAGGAGTCAGAATAAAAAGACAGCAGATGGAAGAGATGGAGACGAGATCAGAAAATTAGTGGATTAATTCATGAAGAACAGAAGTTCAGGAAGAAGAATGAAGCAAAATTGGGAAGCCATTAGCAAATAAGTAATTTTAAAAACCCGTCTAGAGCTAAGAGGAAGTGAATTGCCATGTTGACAGTTTGACAGAGTTCCTAGTGAAATTAATAATAAGACCAGTAACAGGTCACATCTTTGAGAAACTTCCAAAACTCAGAGAGGAGCAGAAGAATTTAAATGATTCCAGAGAGAAAACAAAGCAAAACAACAACAAAGGAAGGATTAAGGGAGTCAGAAATGAACAAAATTCAGCTGCAAATTTTAAGGCAGGCATTTGCCCGTTATGGTGTGGAAGTCAAATCCAGCCCACTTTGTTTCTTGATGACACCTGAGCTGAAAATTGTTTTAAAAATTTTAATGAGTTACAAAAAGAAAAACAGAAACAGGAACAAAGAAGAGTGTGTGACAGGGACCATATGTGGCCCCTGAAATCTAAAACAGTCACTGTGTGCTCCTCTACAATAAGCCTTTCCTTCATCTGTTCTAAAGGAAAATTCTTTTTAAACCAACTGAACTATTACACAAATGTAAGAAATTAAAATATGTGGTTACATAAAAATGTGTACATGAATGTTCATAGCAGAATTATTCAAAATAGCCTACATGTGAGAGCAACATAAATTGACCACCAGTTGATGACTGGATTACAAAATGTGGTATATCCATGCACAGGAATAGTATTCAATGATAAAAAGGGTAAGTACTGACACACACCCCAACACAGAAGAACCTTGAAAGGTTTTATGCTAAGTGAAAGCAGTCAGTGACAAAAGGCCATGTATAATTTGATTCCTCTTATAGGAAATATTCATAATCAAGAAATTTGTAGAAATAAAGAGCAGATTAGTGGTTCCCTGGGTTTGGTGCAGGAGACTGAGGCAGAAAAGGGAATAGAAATGAAGAAAAACTGCTAAGGTTTGCAGAGTTTGGGTAGGATTGTGACGTGTTATAAAATTAAACTGCAATGATGGCATAACTTAGCATACTCAAAACCACTAAACTATACACTTTGGATGGGTGAATTTTATGGTATGTGAAATATATTTCAATGAAGCTGTAAAAAATGCTTAAAGACAATTTTAAATATGCAAGGTTTCAAAAAACTAACTTTTCACTTATCTTTTCACAGGAAACTCCTTGAAGATGTATTCTGCCAAAAGGAATGAATAAACTAAAAAGAGGGGAAACATAGAATCTGGAAAACAAGAGATTTAAAACAGAAAAGAGACAAAGGGAAGTCCTAGGTTAATGGAGAAGAGAAATTCCCAGTAGCAGTTGTATAAAAGGCTTAGACAACTGAAAATCAGTGGTAACATGAAAGCAAAGGGTACCCAATGAAAAACCTCAAGTGAAGAAAAAGGAAAAAAGACAACAGACAGATCTATTTCATGTTTGAACATATTGCATTGACTTTTATTGTTACACCAGGGAGTTTGGGAATGAATTTATGATAGGCATTTTAAAAACTAGGCAAGCAAACAAACACTGAAGCCATTATTAACTCTGGATAAAACATAAAGTACTTTTATTCTATGCCCAGAATCAGCAATAAATTATATTTCCAGGACCTTAGCATCACAAATACTGATTTCACCCACAGGACCACACTGCATTGGGAAGACAGGGGAAGGCCATGGTATATGTTGGGTTACAGGAGAGTGGGAACAGGTGGTATAAAAGATTCCCTCATCTTTCGTGTAGAGACCAAAAATTTAAACTAAAAAGCCAAGAAATAACAGTACAATCTGCTACTTAAAAAATAAGTGGGGAAAACCCCAGGGGAAAGAGAAGTGTTGAAAGCAGTTGGTTCTAGGAAGAAGGGTTTCAAACAGTAGGGCAAGGGCTGGGAATTTAGCTCAGTGGTGTAAGCATCTCCCTGGCAGGCGAGAAGTGTGAGTTCAATCCCTGGTACCAAAATAGTAGGGCAGAGGATTACAACTTTTCATTATAAGTGCAAAAGTACTATTTAATTTAAAAAACAGAAAACAATACTTATATACTAGTCTGATCAGAAGAAGAAGAGGAAGAAGAAGAGAAAGAAGAGGAAAGATAAGAAGAAATACTTTTTAAAGTAAGGTTGGTAGTGGTACTGGAACCTAAATTTCCAGAGGAGTCCCTTGGCCATAGCACCCCAAACTGGTTTTTCATGACTTGGGTCCTCCTCAGCCTCCCTCTTAGCTACGGACTTAGCCCCTGACCACCTGCTCCTGTACAGGTCACGTGATGTGCTTCGACTTTTCACCTCCCCCTCTTGCAGTCATCGAGGTCCCTTCCCCCTCTCTTCACCCATCCTCCTGCTTTAAAATCTACTAGACATGAAACTGGGCCAGTAGATTCTGGACCTGCAAGTCCCAGTCAACTAGCCTGCTCCAGTCTGGTTCTCTTTGCTCCCCCATCAGCCTGGAAAGTACTCTGCACGTACATCAGGAGAAGCTGTCATTCCTGCCTCTCCCTGCACCTCCAGTGGGCAACGCTAAGCATGACTGTCCAGAGCTGGGCTGGCAACATGGGCACAGTGACCTCTGCTAGAGTCAGATGCTGCATCTGCTAATGAAACCACTGAACATACAGGCGTATCAGCCACTAGTAACTCCCCTGATTCATTCTGTATCCACTAACCTCAAGGTCTCTCTCAAGCTATGATGCCAGATAATTGCTACCTCAGCATAAATTCAGCCTATTTGTCTGTATAACATTTTATCTTTCTTGTTTTGTTTTTTAAAATCTTCTTATCTCGTTTCATCTCTGGGACAAGGAACACTACAGATAACACTCATTGCAGACTCAGAATAAAAGTTACTAAGCACAAGGCTAGCAGAGTGGATATGGTCCTTTCAGACCCTCGCCATTCCATAGAGCAGCATGGTTGGACTGAACATGATTTGCAATGCCTAGAATGTACCTGGTGATCCAGGAGAGAGACCCTGGTGCCCTATTTTCTTACACATTAATGATGCATGTGCAAGGGGATGGATCCTGAGCTTTGCAATCTAGGTTTCGGTCTCACCAGCATGAGAAATAGTGTGCTTCTCGATGCAAGTTATGGGTGGAGTTTGCATATCAGTCTTGGTTCCAATCCGAGCTCTTGAAACTCTCCTAACAGAAACAGGATTTAGCTTGGCCATGCAGGTCACTGAGCAGAAAATCTAGTTTGTCTCTCCCATCCAGTTGTCAAAACACCTAATTTTACTGAGTGTTGTATTATCTTTTCCTGTAGGTTTTGTGTCATTTACTCTTTATCAAAGCCCTGATTGAAATACTAAATTAGTCAAGATCCATAAAAATGCCCTCTATGGACTGCCCTTCAGGATCATGATAACCATCTCACTCTGTTAAACCAACAAGGTCTCCATCTAATACACTATCATCTGCTCTGCTCCTCTAGTTTGTGCACAGAGATAGTTATGGGTGCCTCTGTGTAGCTCCTGCTAAACCCAAGGAACCCTACATTCATATCCCGTCCTTCTTTGCATCTTCTAGACCATGACATGGCCAGAAGGGCCTGGAGGATGTGAAAAGGGATTCAAGAAGTCCTGTCAGGCAGTATAGAAATGAAACTTTTAATTACCAAAAGGAGAGAAGAAAGATAGCTGTGAGGAAAGCCCAGATCATTAATGTATTAGAGTAAATGTGTTTATAAATGTTCTTATCAAAAATTTCCCTCTAGTTTTAGAACCCAAACAGAGGACAGCGCTCTTAAATCGTGCAGTATGTTAGTTACTTCCTTGGAACTGTCAATTCTTCTCCAACCAAGTGGGGAAGACAATGCATAATCCATACAACTGAATTTCTCATTCCAAGCCCCACTAGGAAATGACTTGGCGACCCTTCACACTGAACCCTAAGAGGACACAGCACTCCACTCAGGGCTCAGCTCAGGCACCACTCTTCTGGGAGCCCTTTTGTGGCTTCTTTCCCCATGTCTCCTGTATACACTGTCGCTGTGCCCATCATGGTGGAGTTGCAGAGATTTTTTTACATGTCTGTCACATCCACTATGTTGTTAGCAAGGTGACTGAATGCAGACACTGTATTGTTTGTCTTTGCATTCCCAGGGCCCAGCATCCACCTGGCATCTGCTACCCACGTGAACGCTGAGGCCCAGCATTGGGGTTCCTGGATAGGGTTAGGGTGGCATCATTCTACCTGACCTTGCCTCTTTCACAACCCAAGTAAGGAAATTTAGTGCTCTGCATTTAGTAGCTACCCAATAAATGTAAGTTGAACAAATGAGATCAACTATCTGTCTGCCTATGAGAAAAGCCCCAGGACACTTACGGAGCCCCCTGCACAGCTCACCCCTGCCCTGGACCAGCCTTGTGGCACTCCCCTTGGGCTTCCCCTCAGGGTGGCTGTAGCAGTCCAGGAAAGGAGCAGCCTCCTTCATGGGGCACCCTAGCAACCTCAGCACCTTTCTCAGCCTCCAGAGGGCACAGGACTCAGCACCTTTCTCAGATCAGAGAGCTGAGGGAGTAGCCAGATAGCATGAGTGTGAGCCAGAGCCAGGACAATGGGAGCAGGGCTGGGCGCTGCCAGGAGCCTGTCAAGGGAGGGGCCTGCGGAGTGGGTGGGTGGGGGTTGAGGTACACAGGACGTGAGATGAGACCTCCTGCACAGGCTGTTGGAGGGGACATCCCAGTCTTTATCCTCTCCCGCCAATGAGTCTCCAACACCACCCCATTTCCAACTCTACAAGGCTCCTGTCGCTCACAGCAGTGTGTCTGAGAAAATTAACTGCCTGAATGCTTAATGACAGACACAGGGAGCAGACAGCACGCACCGTGAGTACGCGTGTGCGTGTGCGTGTGTGTGTGTGTGTGTGGTGTGCAGAAGAGGCATCATCTCTCTCCTCCTTTGGAATTATTTGTGACTGACTGTATTGCAGATTTCTGTTTTCTGTATCTCTGTCTTGCAGGAGCAGTGTCCAGCCTTCCCTATGCTATCATCTCCAACCCTCCTGAGTCTGTGGCCAGGGGACTGACCTGTTTCCCCAAGCGGGGCTTTCCTGAACCCTTTTCTCAAGTTTAGCATTCACACCTGTGGGCCCAGCTGTGACCCAGGCTGATACAACCACCTTCTCCAAGAGCCAGTCACTCTCTGGCCAACAAGTGTTCACTGGGGTAACCCAGGCTGGTGCATTTCTTCTTTGCTCCGTCCACCTCTGAGCTATGAAATTATCCATTGCACCAATCAACAATTCATCAGATTATCCACAAGTAGTCTAAATTAGATTGCACCACCCCTGGCTAGACTTTGAAGTCTTGCCTTACCTGACTCCACCACACTGTCAGCTTTGCAATAGAGTCCATCTGGCTTGCTCTCATGCCAGGCCCCTCTCTCCACTGCTTGCTCTCATGCCAGGTCCCTCTCTCCACTGCTTCCTCAGTCTTAGCTTTGTCTCATCACCCTATACCAGTAGGTGAATGAACCTACCACACTTGTGCTGCAGCGAGCTGTTTATACCATTGAAAACTCTAAAAGGTTCACCATCACCACCTATACAATAGCCATTCTTCTTTCTTTGCTGAAATCCAACTTGCTCTTTAAGATCTCATTTCAAACCTGGACCTAACCATGGGCTTCGGCAGCAGACAGAAGTATTTTCCAATTAGAAGCATCCCATTTTGCATTTAATTGCACTCCATTTGTTTTATATTTGCAAACTCCGTCTTCCCACAGAGTCGTTAAGCAACACAAGGGCAGGACACTGTCACCGACTCCCTTGATCGGCTCACAGCACCATGTACTTGCTGAGTTGCTGCAGTCTGGCTTCCTACCTTCCTCCTAAGCTATTCCTTCCTCTTAATCCGAACTACCTTTAATCCCTCAGCCCACAATTGCTTCCCCTCCAGTCATCGGGGCTTAGACTCAAAGAACATGATCACACTCTGGATTTTAGAAGATCATGCTGACCGCAAGCCCACAGGAGAGATTAGAGTGAACCCAGACCAGCTTGGAAGAGGCTATTGCAGCAAACTAGGTGAGAGATGGCAGGTACTGACCCAAGGAGCCAATGCTAGAGATAGAGAGAAGTGGATGGATTCGGAAGATAACAGAAAGTAAAGAGAGATCCATTTGTCCAACTGTATTGTTTTCAAAGCACATTTGCATCCATTACCTCCTCTGACCCCTAACCACTCATGCAATATACTAAGTAGGTATAATTATCTGGGTGTAAGAGATGATGAAATAAGCCTGGGGGTGGGGGGCAATTGCCCAGGTTCACACAGCTGCTTGGGACAGGTTGGGGGTCCTATTCAGATCCTTGGATGCTGTAGCCAGGGGTCTTTCCAGCCTCATGTCCCTGGGTCCCATGTTGCCACCTCCACCATGGAGGGGCTGGGTATTAAGCTGAAGAGTTCAACTCGGCTACCTGCCTCAGGCTATTTACACAGTTCCAATTGATTTGTTGTAACCTGCAATTATTTTGCTGAATTTTTTTTTCACGCTCGATTTGTGTTTCACTCTCCAGCTGACAGGCCACAGAAAAAGCAACTCAGGAGATGAGCGGGAGCCAGAGGAGCTGTGCAAGTTCTGGAGCAAGCTGAGGGGATCCCTGTGTTCCCCACTTTGTGTCAATCTCTGTCGCTTTTCCATGGGTTTCAATCTGTCTCTGACTTGAAGCCCACCAACAGGGGCCAGAGCCATAGCTTCCTTGTGCTTCCTCTATTGTCCTAAAAGACAAAGCTAAATCAAATACACCTGTAGACACAGTTAATTGCCTCAACCTTGTTATCCTGCCACACTGCCTTTACAGGTAATTCACAAATTGTAGCCTAAGGACATACAACTTGTAGTGATGATATGGGGGATCTGAACCCTAATCTGACCAAAGCCTGTTTCCAGGATTGCAGCCCCTTTGGGCAGAGTTTAGGAGTGGTCTCCATCAGAGGGTCTGCATTATCAAGCCTTGGAAAGATCCAAGAAAGACTTGCCCAAGAAAATTCTTTAGAGGTCTACAGATTGAGGAGCTATTTTCTGGAGGCAGCTTCTAGTCTTTTGAATTTATACTAGGTCAAAAAATAAGGAAAAGTATAAACAAATACTGAACTCTAGTTAGCAATATGATGCTGAAGTACTTAAAGGTTAACTATACCAAAATCTGTGACTTACTCTGCAATGTGTCAAAACATATAAGAAAATATGTGGTTGGATAGATGCACAGATACATGATGAAGCAAACATGGTAAAATGTAAGTTACAGAACCTGGGTGGTGGGCATATGGTTGTTTGCTGTGAAATTCTTTACACTCCTCTGAATGTTTTCGTTTGTCACAGTGACATGCTGAGGGAAACAAACCCCACAGTTAGGTCATACCTACCTCTCTCTGTGTGTCACTCTGGCTGGAGGGGAGCTCAGTCAGGAATTGCTGAGTTCTTTCTCATCTCCTCCAGGAAGAGTCTGAATCAGTCACCTGAAGACCCAAAATAACAAACAGGCAATCCTTGCTTCATGGAAATTTAGGATATTTGGGAGAAAATAGGAAAATAGAGGCATAAAATCAAGGTCAGTATCTCAGTTACTTTTCACTCATTGTTGAGACAAAATACCTGATGCCCAAAACGAAGGAAAGGTTTATTTCTTACAGTTCTTGGGGGTTTCAGTCCATATCCAGCTGGCTGCAAGGCAGGGTGGTGTGGCTGGGGTCAGTCATTCACAGCCGCCACAAACAGCAAGCGCGTGAACTGGCAAGAGAGAGAAGACACACCTTCTCCCCACCCTTACACTGTATATAGGCTCCACCCCTGGGTGGGTGCAACACCCACATTGTCAATCCCAGCAGCAGACAACAAACCAATCATGAACGCTAGACTCAGCCGTATCCATGCCATGATTACATGAGACTTGGCAGGGCCATAGGAATATAAACCATAACAGTCAGTGAAAACAGTGAGCTCTTTATGGTCTATCTAATGGATGAAAAACAGGGCTGCACATTTTCATTTATATCAACTTCAAGGAGTCCCTGTTCTCTTTGCAGCTTAATCTCTTTTGGTAAGGTAACTAAACTATCACCTGCAGGCCAAATTTTGCCTGAGGCTTGTTTTTATATGGTCTTTGTGTTAAAAAAACAATTTTTGTATTTTTAAATGGTTGGAAAATATCAAAAGAAGCATGACACTTTGTGACATGTAAAAGTTATATATAATTCTACTTTCTATGTCCATAAATACAGTTTATTGGATTGTAGTCACACTCATTTGTTTACACTGTCCATGATGGCTTTCAATGTACTCTCCCCAGCACTCTACAAAAAAGGTCGGCTAAGTTGGTGTGATAAGTTTCATCCACGCCTTCATTGCTCCACTGACTGCATTTTGCAGAATTGCTTCAGAATTAATATGAGATTTTTGCTGAGTAAACTGGAAGGTTCCATAACATGCAGGGTATCACCATGGCCTTGGTATCGTTTTTCTCAATATCATCCTTACAAAGAAGGGAGCAACTGGGAGGAATATCTTATATATTAGGCATTATTATATAAGTTATACACAACTAAAGTTAACAAAGGGAGACAAGAGGGTCATGCAGAAATAAATTGCTGCCTTATTCAGCAGGCTTCTCCATGGCGAAGCCTCAGCTCCATATGTCTGAAAACTTGGGGATTTACAGCCCTGTCTGGGAAGACAGAAGGAGAAGACCAAGTAGTCTCTCAGGAATTTAAGGAACTAACTAGTTGTTAAACACATCAGTATTAAAAAGTAAGTTACACAATCTTAAAATTTGATAAATTAGATTAAAAGCAAAGGTAATAGGTGATCAAATTTTATCACTTCCTAGTTCTTAACTACATTTTATTATTTTCTGTGGCCTTAAGGTTGTCTCTGGCTGTATGGTTAAATTACTATATTGTGTTGTGCTACTGTGATTCTCTTTCTGGTTCTGGATCATTGATGGCATAGTTGGTACCTTGGAATTTGTCATGGTAAGAGTATCTGATAGGACCAGGGCTTTCATTTATAGGAGACTTATAAGGGAAAAAGTGGTCTATTAATCAGCTTTTCCATCACTAAGATGAAATACACAACACCCGCTATGTAAAGGACAGGATTATTTGAGTCACAGTTTCCAGTGAGTTCAGTCCACGGCTGACTGGTGGAAGGACACAGCAATAGATAGCTGTTCACCTTATGGTAGCCAGAAAGCAGAGAGAGAAGGAAAGAGCCGTGGACAAGAATACACCCTCAGTGACCCACCTCTTTGGATCAGGTCCCGCCTTCTCACAGTACATTCAGCTATGAACTCTCCAGTGGATTAATCCACGACGACTGCCCTAGGTCCTCTGTCATTCTCCACTCACTTGTGTGCTATGCTGTTTAGGACTAAGATGTCCCCCAAAAGTCTCATCTGTTTAGAGTGTCTTTGTTAGTGACACTAGCTGTAAAACGTATCTTTGTTCTTGAATGAGAGGACTTTGTGCCAAGACTTTTTGGACTCCTTCAGGAGCAGAGGAACAGAGAGAGAGACACAAGGAGGCACAAGTTAGCCTTCTGGGAGTGGCCCAATCTGTGAGCACAGGAGATAATTTTAGGGCATCCTTTCCACTCTGTGACGTGTAGAACTGTAGACACTTGGAAAATCATCAGTACCCTGCAATCTAATCACCTTCCCAGAGCCCCACCTCTGAATACATGAGCCTCTTAGGGGACACTTGCAATCTAAACCAAAAGAACAGGCAAGTAAGTGAAGAATGAGAGAGGACAGAGGGCAGTTACCATGGGATATAGAAAAGGAGGAATGTCAGGGCCACTTTCGACCCTAAAAGCTTTTAAACCAGAATGGAGTACTAGGAAATTAAGGTTCCAGTAAATTTCCTGGCAAGCCCCAGAGCCTTATGTCTACAGACATCACTGTGACCCGCATTTTTTGTTACATCCACCAGATACTGAGGTCTGGGAGAGCCTGCGTGCATAAAGCTGGGGACACCAAGTCATGAGGAAGTGAACGGCTTGCTCGGAGTCAAAGAATAACTCAGAGCCAGCTCTGCTATCCTTACTCCTTTTCCCAGACTAGCTCTTTCCAGGACACTGATGCTGTTTCATCAAACCCCTGCTGATGAAGGAAACAGACACCAGGGGTGGGCCTGCATTGCTACTGTCTGTCTATCAGTGAGATCCTGTCTCCTCCCCTTTAGCTAGCAGGCATCGGGAGGCTTTGTCTATCCAGGAGACTCTGACCACCCATATCCTCATCAGCCCTCATCCGTCCAGCCCTTCAATCATTTCCTTGGATTTTTGTTGTCTAACACAGCCTCATTAAGTGCAAAGGAAATGTTCAGCACGTGGAGGGCTCGGCATATAGGTGGGGTGACCGATGACAGCTTTGGGAAGCTCCAGATGGCTGTCTTGTAGTCAAGCCTCCAAAGGGTGTCTTTGTTCTTCACTGAGAGGACTTTGCAAATGACATTTTGTACTCCAGGAAGAGAGCAACACGGAAGATGAATATAAGGAAGCAGGAGGCCCTCCCTGGCTTCCTGGGAGAGGCTACTCTGCAGGTGAGGGACCTCATTTCACAGATGAGGAAACTGAGGCCAGGGACTGGAAATGTTGAGAGCCAAGTGACATTGCTAGTAAGTAATTAATGGTGTTGGATTACAGCACAGGTATGATATTGTGAAATGATAAAACAAAATATATGAACGTATCTGGTCTCTACCCCCAGTTCTTGGCACACAGCCCCTAAAACCATTGGTTTCACCAGAGTGTGATAAGATTGATTTTTGTATGCTAGCGAGATGACTAATGACTGGGAGCCCCTAGATAGTTTCAGGGCAGGGACTGGTCACCATAATGACCCAAGTCATGAGTAGAAGGTTGGGACTTTTAGCCACATTCCACAGTCTCTGGGAAGAAGAGTTGAACTGAAGGTTGAGTTGATCACCCACAGCTGACTATATAATCAATCTTGCTTGTGTAATGAAGCCTCCATAAAAGCCCCCAAAAGAATGGGTTCAGAGAGCTTCTTTATAGTGGAACATGTGGAGGTGGGTCTCCTAAAGAAGGCATGGAAGCTCTGTACCCCTTCTCACACACTTCATCCTGTGTATTTCTCTATCCATATCTTCTATCATCTTCCTGCCTAGCTCAGTAGGTGGAACATGATACTCTTAATCTAATATCCTTTATAATACACTGGTAAATGTAAGTAAAGTATTTACTCTGAGTTCTATGCACTTCTGTAACAAATTAATTAAACCCAAGGATGTATAGTGGGGACCCCCAGTTTATAGGCAGTGGATCAGAAGCAGGTTATAGCCTTGGTCTGAGCCTGCCATCAGAAGTGGGGGACCATCTTGTGGGATTGAGCACTCAACGTGTTGGATGTCCAAGTAGACAGTAAATTGTAGGACACCCAGTGGTGTCTGCTGGAGAATTATTTGGTGGTGGTGATGGGGTTCATGGAGAAAACCCCACACGTCTAGTTGCAGAAGTATGCTGAGATGAAAAACTGCTTTCTATTCAGACTAGATCTCTTGGAAAGTTTTTTTTTTTTCTAAGAACAGAACTGAAGCTTGGTCTCTCTGACTTCAGATACAATTTGAAATTTATGGAGCCGTTACTTCTTTTAGAAAGTAATCTATTATATATATATATATTCCTGGAAGTATACTGAACACTATGAAATGAATTCAATAAACATAGTTTCTGCCATTTGCAGTCTGGCTTACAGTTTAAAATTGAGAAATGGACACTGACAGCAAAGGGGGCTTAGGCTTAGACAATGGATAGATGGGCAGAATTTGCATTACTTGACTGGTAATGACGCATGGTAGCTTAGTGTGGTGAGGAAGGCATGAACTTGAAAGACTCACATTTAAATCCTGTCTGCTGTTTATTAACTGTATGACCATGGACAGCTCCTCAGCCTCTCAGAACCTCAAATTCCCTATCAATGATATGATTAATGATATTCCCTATCAATGATATGATAATGATATGATTAATGATTGCTGTAAAGATTAAAAAGATGTCAATTAAGTGCAAAGTATAGCACCTGGACTATAATAGATACTTAAATGATGGTAAGGCATTTCATTACCTTAGGAACAGACAGTGCAAGGGGTAGCGGTGGCAAGGGCCCAAAGCATGTGAACTGGGGAAGATAATTACTTACCTACCTGTTTTTGGTCACAATAACTGCAAAAATTCCTCACGTTAGCATTTTTCTTTATAATTTATAGATTGCCCTGAGAGACAAAGCAGTGTCAGGTCTGTTTCACAGGCTAACATACATTCATATTTATCCAGTTTAGATTTATTGTTCCAGGCACATTCTAGCTGATGAGGCTATAGTGATTGTATTAGTCTGCTTTGCTTTAACATAACGAAGTACCTGGGGCAGGCTGATTTAATAAAGAGAAGAGGTTTATTAAACTCACAAGTTCTGGAGATTCAACGGCATGGCACGGGAACTGGCTTGACTGTGGTGAGAGCCCTGTGGTGGGCATTAGCACAAGGGCAGAGCATGTATGGGAGGAGGTTCAAAATGGTTTTCATTACAACTCGCTTTCCTGAGAGCTCAGGGGTTCCGTGAGACTTACTTTAATCCCTGAGGCTGTGCATAAGGACCTCCATTAAATCTCCAGCTCTTAAAGGTCTTCCCACCTCCCAACATCAGCATACTAGGGGCTGTTTAAAAGGATGTATGAGCTGCCAACACATGAGCCCTCAGGGGACAAACCACATTCACACCATGGCCACAGTGCACAGCCAGAGGCTGGCGGAAGACACAAGAGCCTGGCCTCTGACTCTGGATTCTCTAAGCTGATATGTCTTCAGCTCTCACTCTTCTTCTAATTCAGTGAAGGTACAGAACACCCAAAATATCCAGAATTTTGGGGCAAAGAAAGGCAGTGATTAGGAGGATGTTGTGTGCTGACTCATTCTGTGGCTCTCTGCAGTTCTGGGGCAGGGTCGAGGTCACCTACGGAAGCCTCTTTCCTTGACATCTCTCCCAGACTTGGCGAGTACCCATGCCAGGCTCATGGAGGCTCAGTCCCACAGGACAATTGCTTCTGGGCTGCTGCTCTGGGCTCCATGCCAGGCAGACGTTGGCATTCACCCAGTCAGAGCCACAGTGCAACAAACGAAAGATAGGACAGGTGCTGCATGTCAATGACAAGGGACAGAAAAAAAAAAAAACCATTCAGCTCTGCTGGTCTATGGGGCCCTGAAGTGGCAGATGGGACCCTGCCCAAGACAGCATGGGTATGAAGGCATGTACCTGGGGAGCCTGGGCAGGACCTGAGCGACCACACCTGCACAGTGACAATGGAAGAGGCAGGGACGTTGGGGCAAATGTGTCTGGAGTGTGGATCTGTGAGCATGTTTGTGGCATGGGTGTTGGAGTGCGTGCTGAGTGTTGTGGGAATGGTGGGTGGGTGTGAATGTGTGTGTGAGCTGTATGCATCCAAGATGTAAATAGAAAGCAGAGAGGCTGATGCCATAAGCCTCAAACAGAAACTTCACAGACGAATTCGTTCTGTACAAACCTGTGTGCATGGCCTGTATGTGCAACTGGCATGTATGTCTCGTCTAGTGTTTTGCACGCTTAAAAGGATATATGAGTAGATATGTTTAGAACATGCACTTATATTTATGATTATTGAGGGTTGTTATGGTCTGTATGCTGGCATCTTCCCAAATTCACATATATGGACCTAATCCCAAATGTGACAGTATTGAGTTTTTAAGCATGGAACTAGTGTCCTTATGAGAACAAAGCAAGAAGAGGCCATTGTTTAAGCAGAGAGAAGCTTTCACAGATACTGAATCTGTTGGGGGCTTGACCTGAGAATTCCCAAACTCCAAAGCTATGAGAAGTAAATTCCTGTTCTTTAGGAAGTACCTGACGTAATCTGTATCTTGGAGTGAGGAGCTGAGTCAGGTGCATTCTTTTTGTATCTATGTGAAGCTGTTGTGTTCTGGTTAGGACAGGAGATGGGATACTAGTGTAGGACAGTGACAGATTCCTGTTTCCTATAGGATTCTCTCATCCATGATCTGTTGCAGTGTATTTATGCTGAGTGAAACTCTAAAGGTTTATGTAAATCAAATCAAGCTTTGACCACTATCTTAGTCCTTTTTCTGTTGCTAAAGCAAAATACCTGAGGTTGAATTTTTTATAAAGCGATTTACTAGCTTATAGTTTTGGAGTCTGAAATTCCATGATCTGGTCACCCCATCTGGCTGGCTTCAGGTGAGGGTCTTTATGGTAGAAGTATGTGCAAGGGAGGGGGCTTTTGAACCAACAACACATGGAGAGAGAGGAAATAAGAGACCAGGGAGGGGACAGACTCTTCCTGAAGAACCTGCTTTCCAGGGAATGTATCTACGGGTACAGGATATAACTCATTCTCAAACCCAGCCGTAATCCCTCACTAGGGTGATCCTAATCCATTCATCTCCCACTAGGCCCCACCTCTTAGGGAATCCCAGCTCTTTTCTGTACCAAGACATTGAAGACCACCCCTCTAGTACAGGAACCTTTAGGGGACTAACCTTATCAAGCCATAGCATACCCTTCCGTGGTATCACTAGCTACCCAACCCCAAGCCACCAGACACATTTCCATTCTTGGCCCTACCAAGGAGGGAGCCCTGACCCACAGGGCTGGACAATACAAAAGGCTGTCATAGCCCTGCCTCATCCTGTACCTTAAAGAAACGGGCCTGCAGCTGAAATTGAATGGTTCATACCACATCCACTCTGCAGAGCTGTGACGCAGACATCCTAGTGTCCCATCAGAAGCCTCGAGGGACTATAGGGAAGCCCAGATAATTTCCCCACCACCCCATCATCTCCTACAAGCTGTTTACTCTATCAGGTCCCTCTGCTCTGGTGCTACCGTTCCTTCTTTGCTCATTTGTCTCTGCTTTTGTCTAATGAGGTGCAGGAGCTGCCGAAACTGACAATAGAATTACCTGGGACGCTAGACTGTCAATCTCCATTAGTAGCCCAGGGAGAGAACCATCAAAGCACAAGGACACCTTGGTGCTGTTACTGCAGTCAAGTTCACTGCAAAAGCAAACAAAATACCCCCCACCTTCCTCCCTGGCTTCAGGCCCAGGCTGCTGCAACCACTCATCTCCTGTCCCAAGAAGCTGGAGCACTTGGGGGTGGTGGGCCTCATGCTGGGGGCGTCAGCTGGGTTCACCCAGCCCTGGAAGGGATCTGCCCAAGCTTGGTTCAAAAGTCCTCTCCCTATTTGAATGACTTATGGCAACTCTAAGGTCTCCCTGGATCTCCACAGTTTCCTGGGTGACTTATGTCCTCCTGACCCCTCTTGCTTTGAGCTGCTGGTAAGTAACTTGGTACATGGACTGTCACCCTGGTCCCCCTACTATCCATATGCTCTCTTCGGTTCCCACAATTTCAACCCATTTTCAACTGTCTTTTTCACTCAAAGGTTAGTCTTTTCAACATGGTGCTGGAACAGTTGGACAAACATATGCAAAAAGTGAATCTCAACTTAAACTGCACCATTTGTTCAAAGATTAATTCAAAATTATTTTTGAATGGATCGTATAAACCCTCTATAAAATGTAAGACTATAAAATTTCTAGAAGAACATATAGGAGAATATCTCTGTGACTTTGGTTATGCAAAGAGGTTTTAGGTAAAATGCCAAATGCATAATCAATGAAAGAAGTAAAAAGGTAAATTCAGTATTATCAAAATTTAAAACTTTAGCAAATGACATTGCTAATAAAATACAAATACAAGTCACAGGTAGGGAGTAACTATTTGAGAATCACATGTTTTGACAAAGTGCTTGTATCTAGAATATATAAAGTACACTCAAGCTAGATGTCATGGCACATGCTGGTAATCCCAGCATACTGAAAGGCTGAGGCAGGAGCATCGCAAGTCAGAGTCCAGCCTGGGCAACTTAATGACTTAGTAAGACCCTGACTTAGTAAGACCCTTGGGGTGCAGCTCAGTGTGAAGGCCCTGGGTTCATTCCCGGTACCACAAAAACCCAAACCAAAACTCAAAGTTCAACAATAAGAAAGCAAAACCCACTGGGAAAAAAAAAGACAGCTGAAAGATTAGAACAGGTACTTCTCCAAAAAAGATACAGGGATAGCCAAAGACACATAAGAAAAGATACTCAAAAGCATTAATCGCTAGTGAAATATCAAATGGAAACCATAATGAGATATTACTACAAATCTATTAGAATATCAGATACGTGAGTGTACCTGATACATTGACAGTGCTGAGTGCTGGCAAGGTTGCACACTTCCCTTACAAGCCAGGGGCAAAGCAAACAATACAGTAGCCACTTTGGAAAGGAGTCTGGCAATTTCTTGCAAAGCTAAACATACTACTAACATGACTCTACAATTCCACTCTTCTTGCTGAAGAAAAATGAAACCTGAATGGGAATGCTCAAAGCAGCTTTAATCATATTTGTGCAAAACGGGAAACAACCTAAAAGTTCTTTAATCTGCAAATAAATAAGCAAATCATGGTACTTCTATAGGATAATATACTACTAAGAAATTTTAAAAAAGGAAGGACTGGTTGACACAACAGAATGGATGAATATCAAATGTGTTTTGCTAAATAAAAGAAGTCAATGTAAAAGTTTATATATTGCATGATTTATATGACATTTATATGACATACTGGAAAATTCTGGAACATTCTGAAAGGGCATAATTATAAGAACAAAAAGGAAAGTGTGGTGGCTGGGGTAGGTAGGGATAGGGACAGACTCTAAAGGGGCAGGGCAGGGGTTTAGAGTGGGAATTTTTCTTTCTGGATCATGACTACAGTGTGGGTTCATAATTCCATGCCTTGACAAATTCCATTCCACTGTATAACACAGAAAGCAAACTTCACTACACAAAGTCTAAAAACTGACCAGAAATGTGCAAAAACTTTCCAACTTACCAACTGATAAATAAATCACACTGTATTATAAATGAATCATACCTAGCTGGGTGTGGTGGCGCACACCTGTAATCCCAGCACTCAGGAAGCTGAGGCAGGAGGATTGCTGTGAGTTCAAGGCCAGCCTGGGCTACAAAGTGAGTTCAAGATCATCCTGAACTGCATAGTGAGACCCTTTCTCAAAAAAAAAAAAAAAAAGAAAAGAAAAGAAAAAGAAATGAATCAGAGCAGAAATAATAGCATAAATGGGAAAGAAAATAACCTACATTACTGGAAAACAGTTTTAAAGCAAAAGAACTACACATGAGTACTGTACTTCAGTCAGGAAATTTGCTTTCTGCAGGTGTATGGGTTGGCAATTCTAAAACAGCTTCGCCCAGGAGCATAGTAGGATTGGAGAAACATGTAAATATGGTTGCTTCTCATTGCAATAGGCGTGTTGCCTAAGGTACTGCAAATATGGACGAAGTGAGTGCTGCACTGAATGAAGCATTGCTCGGAGGGAACACGTGGGCTTAGGCTCCTGTAAGCCCCTGGTCACAGTATTTTCAATAACCAATCAGTACCTCACTTGTTTTATGTGTGTTTTTGTTTAAAGACACCTTACTTCTTGTATATTGCTGACTCATTACCACTGGACCCTTATAACTCACACTTGCCTGAAGCTCACCTAAGCCACGTATTTCTTCTGCAATGCACGTCATAGCCTTTTTGTGCTTAGAAGCTCTAGAGAATATTTTAGCACCATGCTTGGGGAGCATTTTAAAGAGTGAAATCACCAAAACAAACAAAAAACGTGGCACTAAATGCACTGCAAAAAGGGCACCTGTTCACATAGGAGAGCTAAACCCTGACCTTGGTGCCTTCCCCGACCTCAGACAGGAATGAGCCCACTGGGGAATCACAAATCTTCTTTTCTTTTTCTTTTTTTTTTTCTGATGGGAGGGGAGTATTAGGGATTGAACCTAGGGCCTTCGCAATGAGCTGAATCCCCAGCCCTTGTCTTTATTTCTTTCTTTTCTTTTTCTTTTAATTTGGAGACAGGGTCTTACTAAATTGCTAAATTGGCCAGGCTGGGCTTGAATTTGTGATCCTCCTGCCTCAGCCTCTCAGAGTGCAGGGATGACAGGCAAGTGTTGCCACACCATATTGTAGCAATCATTTGATGTTCCATACATATCTGGGAATGACTGCTGAAACATCATGAGTACTGATTTGTGGGGGAGGGTAACGAAAAAATTGTATCTAATAGAAGAATTTTCAAATCCAGTCCTGAATTCATGAATAACAAGGATCAACTGTGTTTTGCAGATAATGACAGCCAGGCTGGGAGAATAAGATAGTCTCCCTGAGGTTGGTGACATTTGCTGAGTACAGTAGACTTTCTGGAGTGAAACTTAGAGTTGAGTAGAAGGACCCTCAGAGACCAAGCCGCTATCATTTCTTTTTAAAAGGACAGTATGGGCCTGGAGAGGGAGGTGAGCTCTCGGGTCACACACTTTAGCTCCGTCTCTTTCCCATACCTAGTTGCCTCCCTTCTCCAGGATCGGAGAGTTTGCTTGGCATTAGGGTGGGGGTCAGGATGCCTGAAATCCAGGCCGAACTTTACCCAGACAGATCACTATCTTGCACCAGCAGAAAGAAGCTCTTGGCAGCAAGCACAGCCTCTCTTTCCGGCAGCAGCACTCAGTCTGCAGGTGATCTCATCCATTCTCATTACTGTAAGTACCATCTATATGCAAATCTATACCTCCAGCCCAGACCTCTTCCCCTGAACTCCAGACTCCAATTTCCAAGTGCCTCCTCTGCTTCACCACCTGGTTATCTCGGGCATCTCAAATCTAACATCTCTCAAAAGAATTTCCATTCCCTCCCCCACCCACCCCTGCTCCTCCCTGTTCTTTTCAGTCTTAGTGAATGGCAGCGCCAATGGCTCAGTCTAGAGCTGGGACGCTATGCTCAAATCCTTTCTTTCTCTCCTTTCCTGCATACAACCCGGCAGTTAGTTCTGTTGGCTCCCAGGGCTTCTCACCATCTTCATCTCCACTGCTCCCGCCTGCTCTGGGCCCTCTGAGGGGTGCATTTGCAAACCTCCAGAACTGGGTTCTTCATGCGTCCAGCTTTGCTCCACACAGTCTGTCACACAGCAGCTAGAATTGTCCTTATAAAGTACTCTGTCACTGCTCTGCTCCAAACCTTCCAGTGGCCTCCAAGACCCAGAGGTGACCCCCATTCCTGTGGAGCTCTGATCTCTCCTCCTACCCCATCCTCTCTACCCTCTTCCAGTCACACGGCTCCTAGTGGATCCTGGACACCAGGGACACTGTGCCCCGGAAGCTCTTTCTGCAGAGAGCAGGTCAACACCTCTAGCTTGGTCCAGGGCAAGCAGAAGGTCTGCGATGGAAGCCTTGGCTTGCTAGGTGGCAGACTCAGGCCCGCACCTGCAGCTCTGCTCAGCGGTTGGCCTCAAGTGCACCCCAAACACCTTGATGGAACTGCACCTTCCCATTGCTCTCTGGCCTCTGCATCCTGGTTTTTCTTCTTAACCCTCATCATCACCTGCTATGATCCATTTATCCGTTTGTAAATTGTCCACTCCCCCTCCCTAACTCTAGATGGGGAGCTAATGTGTAATTGCTTAGCTGCTGTAGTTCCTATACCTAGAACTCAGAAGGCACTCTTTTTTATTTTATTATTTTTTCTTTGTTTGGCGAGTGAATGAATGAACACATAGGTTTACACTTAAAACCAGAACCTCCCTGCCTCCTGCCCTGCCCACCGAGGGTCACATGGAGACACCAGCTCTGGAGGCCAGACCTGGTTTCCCCAGGCACCGTGAACTGGACCCCTCTTAGGGACTCTGGGAGCACAGCGTCACCACGAAGGCCATGCGATGAAACCGACCAGTGTTTCCCAACAGCCTCTTCGATCAGAGGCCCGGGGACTTCCGGCAAGACGAAATAATAAAAGCCGCCTCTTGGGGTTTGGGGCTGCTTCCCCAGTCCGGCCCCTCCCACGCCTCCGCGGACTCGGCGCAGCACACCGCCAGCCCAGCCGCTCTCCGCCTGCCTGCCGCAGATCTGCTCCCCTTCAGAATCAATGTCCTCCCGCCCCACACAGACGGTCCCAGAGCTCATCTGGAACCTTCTGATTTGCATCTCCAAAGAAATAAAATAAATTCCAGTAAACGCTGTTTATTTTTCCTTCTGTTTGCCCCGAGGCGGGCCTGTTGTGGGTCCCGGATACAGAGTGGGTAATCAAGGCGATTTCTGTGGTTAGGGGAGCCAGCCGGAGACCTCAGGAGCCTTCGCAGTAAAGGAGGGGGGCTGCAACTCCTGTTTGAAAGCGATGGGGGGAGGCGAGAGAGGAAAAGATAAACGACAACAAAACCTGCCTGACACAATTATAGCCACATTTGCATAACAGAGACAGAGCATTCGCTTAGAAGGAGTGGTAATTAGATTCTCCGGTGATCAGGGACACTTTCCAAATGTGGGCAGAGGAGATGAAAATCCAACCTTGAAGTGGAAGAGCGATGTGCAGAATCGAGAATGCACAGAACTGAAGATCATTTGTGGGTGGCAGGAGAGGAGGACTCACAGATCTAAAGGACTACGGGTACATGCACACAAACACACACACACACACACCCTCCCAACACCTGGCCAGCCAGGGCTTCAGGTCTACTGCTTGGGGTGGACCTGGAGAAGACAGTGTGGGCAACCCACTAGCCTGCCTGGGTAGTGCCAGACTCTTCCAAACCAGCTGTGTGACCTTGTTGTAACCTCCCTGAGGCCTAGTAACTCCCCTGTTGATAGTCCGTTTTTCAATATATAACAGAATAACTGAGGAAAGCTAACTTTATAAAGAAAAGATGTTTGTTTAGCTCATAGATCTGGAGATGCAAGGGCACGGTGTTGGCCTTGGGTTGGTTCTGCTGAGGACCTCATGACAGATGACATCACAACAGTGGGAATGTGTGTTTTGTCACCTTTCTGTTGCTGGGACAAAATACTTGGCATACACAATTTAAAGGAGAAAAGATTGATTTGGGCTCACAGTTTCAAAGGATTCAGTTCGTGGTTGGCTGGCTCCAAGACAGAACAATTATGGCAGAAGGGTATGGTGGAGGAAAGCTTCTCATGCATAGCAGGAGGAAAGAAGAGAGCAAGGGAAGAGCCAGAAAGGGGGAGGGACCAGATACAATCCCCAACATCTCAACCCTGTGGCCCATGCAGACACACCCAGAAATGTGTTTTACTAATTTCCGAAGCATCTCTCAAGCCCATCAACTTGACGACCAAAATTAACCATCACAAGAACATGTGTGGAGGAAGACATCCCACCTCCAGACAGGAAGCCAAAAGTGACTCAGAAGTCAGGATAACCTTATAACAACTCATTCCCACAAGGGGTCAGGAGTACCAGGAGAGCTATCTAAATCTCTCTGATGGCATCTCCCCCAATGACCTAAGGACCACCCAGTAGGCTCCACCCCTTAAAGGTCTCCACCGCAGCTCAGCACTGCCACACAGAGGATCCAGCTCCCAAAACAGGAACCCTTGAGGAATATAAATAATAACAGGGGGCTGCTTGATCAAGGAAAAGATATAAATCTGTATATATGTATATGTAAGATAACTAAGACAAACATACTGCTGAATGTATTCATTATTGAGAAAGAACAATTAATACTCATAAGATTAGATCAATTTTACATGCCTATATCTGTTAATGTAAACAAACATTTTGAAGATAACGATACACAATATTGCAACCATTGTCAAGTTTCTATCATCCTGTTTTGTAAACCTATAATGTTACCATTGTGCATTTACTCTAGTCATTTGTTTGTCTCTTTTGCTTTTTGTCTTTCTTATATGTGTCTTTTATTTTCTCTTAAAAAAAAAAAGGTTAAATGAGTGCCCATCAGAAGAGGGTGTGGAGGTTAAACACAGGCAGTGCCTTCCCGAACTCCCTCCCTCGTGTGGGTCTATGTGAGCCCCTTCGCAGAGGAGAGGCATTTAAACTGAGCCAGCAGACAACCCTGGGGAGGGAGTGAGGTTCTCAGGCTTGTGATGAGGGTGTGTGGCCTAGGAGTGTTAGGTCTAGGACTGTAGAAGACATGGTTTTAGATCAGCTCTTCCTCTCCCTGAGCCCCTGTTCTCACCTTCTCCTCTCCCAAAGAGCATGACATCATAGATCATTGTTTTGGGGGGTTTGTTTTTGTTTTGAGAGAGGGTCTTGCTGTGTAGTTTAAGCTGGCCTTGAACTCACTATGCAGTGCAGGTTGGCCTCAAATTTGAGGTCATCCTCATGCCTCTGCCTCCTGAGTACTGGGATTATGGGCGTGCCCACCATGCCCAGCTCATAGCGATCATTTGAATGCATTATTTACGCATGTATAAAAACCATTTCCAAATGTGGATGCCTTATTATTAGTAACAGGTTATTTGTGTCTTGCCTCCTACTGCTTGGGTTATGAATTCCTTGTTGACAAGGACCAGATTTTTTATTATTTTTGATATCATTTTTAATTCTTGGGATTAAACACATAGTGGGTGATCAGGAAATGTTCAATGAATGACTAACCATTTTTGACATTTGCTTCCTCTTCAGTGCTGTGGGACTGACCCACGACAGGGACCTCTTTCAAATCAGACATCTTAACCTCAGCCTGTGGCTGCCATGACTCAGCAATGCATTAAGGGACTTTGGGGATGTGACAGGGCTTCTAGGCAGGATAGGGATGCTGGACCCAATGTCCTTGGTTTCCAGGAAGAGCAAATTGCAAGAGGCTTCTGCAAGCACAAATTAAATGAACACACACATGTGCACGCGTGCTCGCACACGTGCGCGCACACACACATACTCTAAGAGAACAGATTCGTCTCATCCTCGCCTCTCAAGTGGACTCTAGCATTAGAAACTAATTGTTATGATTAAAGAAGAATGAGTCAACATTTTGTTCTTCTTTAGAGGGGGCGGCTGTGTGTGTGTGTGTGTTCATTTAAATTGTGGTTATAAAAGTATTTCTGCAAGTCAAGTATTAGCAGAAGCTAAGAGTTTGTGTTCAGCTGGTTTCCATGGTAACCTATCAGCTTCTTTGCTTCCCTCTCTCTGCCTCTGTTACGCAGATACTCCTTTTTCAAACAGAAGGACCAAGAGGAGTGAAAAAGAGCAGGGGCCCATCTACGGCAGCGAGTAACTCCCAGACACTGTGGTTGAGGAGCTGTGGCATCTGCCAGTGGGGAGCAGAGAGCAGAGATGGTGGGCAATGAACCCCTGCACCAAGATCACCCCCTCCACCGGTTCCTGACAGCCCAGCTGGTGCTGCAGGCACAGTGAGCCCAGGGCTTAATTATATGCTTGGGGTTCGGTGCTCTCCAAGACCAGGTATTAGTTTTTAAAATAGAAGGGCAGCAAGAGGCTAGAAGGAAGGCAGGAGCTGGGGAGTTGTGGAGATGGGAGGGACAGAGATAGTTGCAAAAAGAGAACAACTTTTTGACCTTTTGCTATTTTGAGCAAACAAGAGTCGCCAGAAAGCATAGATGAAGGCAAAAAGTCAGAAGACTGAGACTTAGGTTCAGAACAAATATATGCTTAGGCTAAACATTTCCCAGTTTGGAGGTTACCTATTTGATGACACAAGACATATATCCTATAAAATCTATAGAACTGATACATGTGGGAATCTGTACATTCTCCCTTCAATGTCCCACTCTTCTTTCTTAATATTTTTAATACAATCAGCTAATTACTTAGGGCAAGAGGACATAGCCAGAGAATCACAGACCCATGTTCTATTTAGCCTAGACAACTACTGTATGTGCCAAGCATGGCTCCAATCCCATCACACGTATTGATTAACTCATTTCTTCCCACAAAAAACCCTTTGTTGTAGATCCTATTAAGAACCACTTTTCAGAGATGGAGTTGGAGGCACAGAGAAGTTCAGTAAACTGGCCAAGGTCACACAGCAAGCAAGTGGCAAAGCCAGGATTCAAAGCTCCAGAGTTTGTGTTTGGGACTCCTTTGCTAACACAGCTGGCAGAGAACTTGGAGAACATCTCATCCACACCATCTTACTTTGCTCAGGGGAACCCGAAATCCAGAGTATGGGACTTACCCAAGGTCATACCCCCCCATGAGGTGCAGAGGTCTAGGAAGCTGCCCAAATTCTAAACAAGAGCAGCGCCCACACCTTCTGGAAAAGCACAGTGGGGCAAAGTTCTTGCCTCCACCCGCAGCTTCCTCCCACTCCCAAGGTGCATAGCCCTTGTCCCCTTCCCTTTGAGCTGCCCCTCCCCAGATGTCCCCATCAGCCTGTCTAAGCCTCACCTCCCTGGGTGAAGGGGAGGAGGCTCTGCCCAGCAGTCCTGCTAGGAATGACAGCGCCGCCCACCACCCTGTCATCTCTGCTTCGCTCATCCCTGTCAGACACCTCCCAGCTCCCAGCTGTCTGTCAGCAGCTGCTCGGGGATATAAATAACCAGCCTTTGGCAGAGGCGCCCTGACAGAGAGGGGCGGAGGGAGGAGACAGATCGGGGTGGTGACAGGCAGTGAAGAAACACAAGGGTCCTCCTTTGGGCTCAGATAGTCCAAGTTGCTCCTCAGAGGAGTTAGCTGAAGCTTGCAAGGTGACAGGGAACTTGGGTTTAGCAGGAAACAGCTTAGTAGAGGGAGGAGAGTCAGCGAGTCAGCTCTGCCACTGTGTCCCAGGCTTTCCATCTGCTGGAGTCTGGTGTGGACTGCGCCACTCTAATCCTTCCCTATGTCAGCTTCTAATTCCCTCCCTCCCTCCACCTCCCCGCTTTCCTTCCTTCCTTCCGTCCTTCCTTCCGTCTTTCCTTCCTTCTTTCCTTCCATCCTTCCTCCCTTTCTTCCTTCCTTTCTTCCTTCCTTCCTTCCTTCCTCCCTTTCTTCTTTCCTTGCTTCCTTCCTTCTTCCCTCCCTTCCTTCTTTCTCTCTTCCTTGAGACAGTGTCTCATACATAGTCCAGGCTGGCTACCAACTCTAGATTAGGCTGACTTCAAACTTGATCCTCCCACCTCCCGGGTGATGAGACTGCAGGCCTGCACCACCATGCCCCACTTTGTGTCCTCTGAATTTTAAAGAAGGGTGGGAGGTGGGACACCTCCCTCACAGTCCTTGCAGAGTGGAGGATGCTAGTGCTGTGCAGAGAAGATGGTCCTGGAGAGGACAGGGCCCTGAGCCCAAGGCAGGCCCAGCGTGGGGTCAGAAAGGAGAATGAAAGGAAACTTGGGCAGAATGGGAAGGACAAGAGAACAACTCAACATCCCACCAGAATTTATCAAGCCTCTGCCAGATGTTTGGTACATCTATATCATCTCATTTCGTCATCCATAATCCCAGGGCGTCATCTCAACTTTACAGACAGGGCCACCGGAGTATTGAGGAGAACTGAGAGAAAGCAGGGCTGGAGGAAACCCTGGGGGTCACCAGGTCAATTCCCACTTTCTCCTGGAGAGACACAAAGTGATGTGCCCAAAGTCACACGGCCAGGCAGTGGCAGGGCTGGCTAGAAACGGCTCAGCAGCACCCAGCAGCCGTGGCAGCTGCTGCTGTCTTCCTTTGGGGCCAGCAACTGATGGTAGCTGGGTTGGTGCAGCAAATCACCTTAGCAGAGTCACATGAGAGGCTCTAGTGCTTAGATGACATTAAGGGAAATGTGTCCAAACTGCAGCCCGCAGGCAGCATGAGGTCCTGGACAGCTCATCATGTAGCCCCACAAGAATGTGGACTTTAAACATTATCTCAGGCTGTGTGCTCCATTGCTTGATTATGTGGTGCTTGACAGTGGCGCTGAGGGACCACTGTGTCAGAGAGGGTGCAGTTTGGAGCCAACTCCACTTCCTGTGCCTGCCCCACACCATCAGTTTCTATTGCTCTCCTTTTTTTGAATGTTATAATGAAAAACATTAAAAATAAAGTTTTGTTATTTATCTACATTAACTATACTATCCATTTTATATGCAGCCCAAGATAATGCCTTTTCACTCAGTGCGGCTCAAACAAGACAACAGGTTGGACACCCGTAATTTAACAGGGCCTATTTTTATAGCTGACTGATTGACTTTCCAAAACCTCTCAAGGTCATGTGGTTCACCCTCTTTCATGTGCAGAATCACCTGAGAGGTGGTTAAAACAGAGAACCCAGCGCCAATCCAGGGCTTCTGGGTCAGTAGGTGTGTTCGTTAGACTTTGAATTTTGTGTGTAGCATGATGTTTTGATGTTTAAGAGCCTTTCTGGCTGGGAAGAGACTGCACATCCCATAGTTACCCAGATTCTTAGAGCAAAGGGCTTAGGGGAGCACAGCTTTGATACGTAAATTAGCCAGTCGAGTCACACCTTCTGCACCTGGCCCCTACACCTGAGGAAGCATGTTCCTCTGCCTAATCAATCCACGGCCAGAGACCAAGCAACTGGAATAACCCACTGGCTGAGCCTGTTAAAATATCCAAACTAGCCAGTCCTAAACCATCCCACCCTGCTTTCTCTCTCCACACAAACCCATGAAGTTGTGGCTTGGCCTCCTCAGTCTTGCCCCACTGTCACTGCCACTGTCCCACAAGGCCCTTTAGGACATGCCCTGCCTCCTGTCCCTAGGACCTGTGGGTATAATATACTAGTTTTCTGTGCTCCTAATGACCACCCCCGACTGTCACATAAAGACCACAGACACTGGGTCTGTAGCAGAGCCCGAGAATTTGCATTTCTACCAAGTGCCCCATGATGCTTTGAGAACTCTTGGTAGAGAGAATTTGAAGTCATTGGAGAAGGAGTAGATGAATTTGCACAGGAAGGCGCTTGAAAGGAAAAAGATGAAGAAGCTGATCTCTTCCCCTGATGCACTAGGTCCTGCAGGAGTGGGCAGTACTGCCCTCGGACAAGGTTGGTGGGAATGGCCACCCAGGGCCTGAGAGGCAGTGTGATAAAGTGGGGCCCAGGTACCAGCAGCATCAGCGTCCTGGGGAAGATGGTAGCAATGCAGATTGCAAGGCTCTCCCCAAGACCTACTGAATCACATGGTCTGAGTGTGGCATCCAGTCTGTGCTGGAAACTCTCCAGGGAATTCTAGTGGAAATAGCACTTGGGTATCACTGGCTGGATCAATCATCCTCCTTCTTCCCAGAGCCTAGGAGACCTGAGCAGGGAGTGGCTTGCTCATGCCCGCAGTGGCTGAGGCTGGAAGCTCTTCCAGACACAGCTGCTTAGCAGGTGTCCTATGGGGACAGAAGCAGAACATGGGAATGCAAAGTCATCTGCACTACGGCGGGGTCCAGGGAGGGCCATCCCACGCAGGTCCACACAGGCCTCTGATCACCAGGGGCTCGGAGGCAGGCATGAAAAGGCCTGGCAGACACTGGAGACCGGCAGGGAGCTTATAGGCAGTGGCAGAGCATGAACTGTCAGGTGACCCAGGGATTTAGTCATGGGCCCTCACTCTACACAGACAGTCTGAGGGCTTTTCTACTTCAGGAGAGGATGAGAGGGAGTGAGGATGGGGGTGCTGAACTTCCTGCTCAGTTGGGCAGAAGATTGCTTATAAGATTGATTTAAATATTAGTAAAGTCTGTGCTGGGATTGGAGGCACATGCCTGTAGTCCCAACACTCTGGGAGGTTGAGGTAGAAAGATCCCAAGTTTGAGACCAGCCTAGGCAACCTAATGAGACCTTGTCTTAAAATAAAATTAAAAAGGCTGGGGATATAGCACAGTGGTAGAATCCTTGCCTAATATGCATGAGACCTTGGGTTCAATTCCAGTACCACAAACAAAAAAAGAAAACACACACACACACTTGTGACCTAAACTGATAAAGCATGTCACATTGTTTATCTTTCACTAGTTTTCATATTTTATTTGTTCCTCTAATGAGAGAATTAGAGTTAATCTTGTGCATTTGGGGGTTCTAAATCCAAGGATTCAACCAATTGCATATCAAAAATATTAGGAAATAAAATGTATCTATACTAAACTTGTACAGACTTTTTTCCTAGTCATTCTTCCCTAAACAATACAGTATAACAATTATGTAGGCAGCATTTACAGTGCACTAGGTATTATAAGCAATCTAGACATGATTTAGAGTGTATGTGAAAGTACATGTAGGTTATATGCAAAATACCACTTTCTATGAAAGTCTCAAGCATCCTTAGATTTGGTATCTGTGAGGAGCCCCAGAACCAATGCCCCTGTGGATTCCAAGGGGCCACTGCACTTACCTTGGGGACTTGTGACTAGTGCTGGTGGAGGATGAGGGCTAAGGAAGGAGCCCATCACAGGCCCAGGGCATGGCCCAGCATCTTTGCCTGTGCCGAAGGGGGTTACACTCTAAACAGCTGAAGATGGTGCCATTGAAGGCCAGCCGCCAGGGAAGGTCCCAGACAGGGTTGACAGGGCAGGGCCCAAAGGTGACTCTGCTTCACCTCTCAGCCTGAAATGTCTGTGTCTCTCTGCCCTGTTGACAAATGCCTCTTCCTCTTTTGTGAGTTGGCTCAGGATCTTTTTTCTAAAGGCTTTTTAGGGCTGCTCTTGGACAGTGTGGCCATTTTTCCTGTCCCACTAGACCCTGTATGACCGCCCTCCATCCAGGACACAGATACTATACATTCTCCAAGGGCAAAGATTGCTTTGTATTCCTCTTTAGACTCAGCACCTCAGGTGGTGGCCAAGCCAGACTACTCAAGAGGAGCTGATACTCGGGTGAGATTTTTCTAGAGAGCAAGAGAAACGATTTTGTCCTGGGGAGTGAACTTTAAATGTCTGCCGCTTTTCCAATGACACCACCAGGACTATAGGACCTAACCTGCTGAAGAAACACTACTTCCCTCGGGGATCCCCCAAGCTGATAGGGGAACCCACTTCCTGTTCTCGGGAGCTCCTGACTGGGAGAGGTGACACATCTCTTGCCTTCCAGGAGTTCCCAGAATGAGGAGTAAATACATTAGTCATGGCTCTTTGTTGCCATTTACTGAGCTCCTTTCTTGTGATAGGTAGTAGGGCCCCAGTCTAAATTGTCTTGCAGTTTCATCCCCAGAGCAAGAGTCCTATGCACTAATAGCAACTCTGGGAAAAGGCAAGGGGCTGGGTGGCAGAAAGGTAGCAGACGGGAGCCTACGATCCACACAGAATGGATCGGCCATGGGACAGAGTTCTACAATAGGGTGGGGGCAGTGTAGCAAACTGTCTGGACAGACAAAAATACAGCTCCAGGCTGCTGAGGAGGCTGGGCACATAAATCCAGCATAGCACATCGATGTGGGGCACATAGAGCAGAAGCGAGCACAGATCAATACACTAGAGTGCACTTAAATGCTGAGAAGATCTTGGTGTTTGAGGTCAGAGGGAGTTAAATGGGGAGGGTTTAAAGGAGGAGCTCAGTCTTGACCAGGAATTGGAAGGCAGAGAGCAACAGGTCTTTGGGAGACAGGAGCCCGGGGGTCCTGGGAGATGGCCAGGGACAGGAATAGGATGAGTGGGGGAGTACAATGAGGAGTGAGAGAACAATTGCTCAGAGGATACTGGGGAACTGTGGTCCTACCCCTCCAGCTAACTTAGCCCAGGTCTTTCTGCTTCCCATAGATCACAGGATGTCCTCTCCACCCCCAGTGGTTGTGTCCAGCTCTTGGGAACCTGAAAAAGGAGCAGAGTATGGAGTGTGAGGGAGAATGGGCCAGCCCTTACTGTTGTCATGGCGACACAGTCAAATCCAACTGTGCCGTAACCACCAGTGTGTGTGAGTCTTTTCCTAAACTGGAGCCCCAGGACAGAAAGGAACAGGGACAGCAGAGCACAGGGTGTGGGAATCACCCAGAAAGCCTGCATCTGTCCCACCTGGCCACTGCACAGGGGCCCTGGGGTGCTCCTTTCAGATGCAGACAGAGGAAAGTCCTGCATGCCAAGTACCTTCCTCTACAGAAAAGAATGGGATGGCAGGCGTGGGGTTTGTGCCCCAGGAGCGGCTGGGCCTTAAGAAGCCGGGCAGAGGTCTTCCCCAGCTGGGCACAAAGGTGGATGCTCACACCCATCCCTGAAGCCCTGGAGCTCGCACATGGCCACAGGCCCTGCTCCACTCTCCCTGGGATGGGGTGAGCTGGGCTCCAGGCGGATCCCAGGAGGGCAGATTCTTCCAGTTGGATGCAGAAATCTGTGCCAACTGCCTGTCAGGCTGAGTCTCCTCCTGTCTCTTCCCTCCTCCTCTGCTTCCCTCTTTTCAGCACTCACTTCCCTTCCTGCTGGCCTCTCCTCTATCCCTGCTCAGGGTCCCTCTTTACTCTTCCTTTTCCTTCTCTGCTTTACTCCTCTCTTGTTTCCTTCTTCTCTCTCTTCCTCCACCTGTCTTTTCTCTATTTAAAGTGATGAAAGCCAGGAGTGGGTGGGAAAATACTGCATTAGGGACAGAGGAGAGGGAGGCTTTGGTATTAGGCCTTTGTCTTCCTGACATGGCAGAACCAGGGCAGAGACCTGTGAGCATCAGCACCATGGGACGCAGGTCACTCACATGCTCCCAGCACTCAGGGCCCCCGCCCAACCACACCACACCCCTGCCTGGCTGTAGGAGCCCAAAATCAAGGGAGGAGAGGAGATTTGCACTCCAGCCACCCTGTATACAACCCTACAACCAATGTGATTCTGCCCCTGAAGAAACTGGGGTGTTCTTGTATTCCATCACTCATAGTTTGCCCAAAGCCAAAACTGAAGGATCACTCCCGACTCTCCAACTGATTGTGTACTAATTAATATGTGGCAGGCAAGACAGCTGGGTCCCTGCTCCTGGGGCTCCCAGAGTAGCTGGAACATCTGTGTGTGATGGCCCCGGAGCTGGACCTGCAAGGGCGGGTGCAGGTTGACTTGAAAGTCTGGTGCTGGGCAGCTTGGCTAAGAATTCTGAGTTCTTCAGAATTGAAACCAAGGTTCAGTACCAAGGAAGGGTCCCTTAGATATCCATCCTGCTAAAATAGAAATCTTCCTGTTGTAAAGCTACCCAGTGACATGAGAGCTACTCCTAATGGCCTGTAACCATATTTCCTGAAACTCACAGACCCTTATCTTGGGTGTCAACTAACCACCAAGGAGTTCCTGCACTGGAGACAGTTACACTAGCATGCGCTAGCTAAAGATATCCTAGATGCCACGCTGGCCCCACAAAGGGAAGTTAACTTAGGAAACCTCTCCAAATAGATTCAGACTTACATTCAGTTACCTCAAAGTCTCCTGGATCTCAGATCATGGCTGACCATGGCAACACACAGCACTGTCATCCCAAGAATCTTCACTCCTGCTCCAGGACCCCACAATGTGAGAAAATATGAGTCCCTAGGTACACTGGGCAGCAGGGGCAGGATACCCCCAACCGCAGCATCAGCGGCTGTGTGTGTGCACATATGTACATGACCTCACTGGGGCGTGTGCTTGTGTGTGTGTGCATCCAAGGGTATGGAGAGATGACACTGCTGTGTTTATATGTCGTCTGCATGAATTTTGGGGAGTCTGTAGGGACAGGTGGTTCAAGACTTCTGCCACCCCCACCACCGCCCAGAGAAAGGGCAGATAGTAGGCCTGGGCCAGCAGGCACCATGGGAGGCCAGGGCTGGGCA
>RJWM01009916.1:0-65486 GCA_004363535.1 Dasyprocta punctata | reverse complement strand
CTTGCCCTTTGAGGTATCTCTGACATCACAGGCCACTACAGGTCTCAGCCAGGACCAGTGATTCATAGAGGTTCACTTACTATGAACCAGCTCCCATCACCAGGTAAGCGGTTTAGGCCTAGGACATATTCACAGATAAGCATAGAAAGTCAATTAATTTTAAATCCTGCTCAGAGCTGCTTCGTAATCATCTCCAACATATCTCCTCTTCCTTATTCTTTCTGCTTTCTAAGTATTTTGTCCATTTCTCAATCTAGCACACCTCAGAATTCACCTTAGAGCTATAAGCTTTGTGAGCAAGTGAACAAAGTGTATAGTGTGAGTGTGCATATGCATGAGTGTGAATATGTATATGTGAGTGTGCACTGGCTTGGTTTCAAGTTAAATGATGAAGTTCTATTTTGACTAAGATTGATATATAATTATCTTTTCATTCCTAAGAGTACTTGAACAATGTGGGCAATCAATAAATACAATTGAACTGAATTTTTTCTTGAATTATAAAAGGAAAAGCATCTAGAACTTTAGTGTAAGAAAACAATATTCCAATTAGATACAGCCACTAAAATGGAGCTAAATATTCATAATGGTTTTCTATGCATTATCTTATTAATCACTTCAAGCTCCTATTCAAATTTAAGTATAACTATTACTTATCTTCATAGAAGGAATTTAGGTAACATTAGAAAAAAATCATCAAACCATATATCAATTTTTCCTTATAATACTGTTTTCAAATATCTTTCAAGGAAACATATTGCACAAATAGTGGGTTAATGGATATAGATACATCAATTTAAAGTTGAAACAGCTGCATTGTCATAGGATCTCAATACATTTTCAATGTATCATGATTATCAAACAGAAAACTTCTATCTAGAATTCCCTAAATACATTGTTGTGTAGAACCTTTTCTCCCAGAGCACCTTGCATATGGATGGGGTAATGTTTAGTGAAGTATTTGGGGAGACTCTCTTCATAACTATTAATCTATTTCAACATAAATACAAATCTATCATAGAGACTACATCATTTTTGGAGTAGGTAAAAAACTGAATTATGTTACCAATGTAGACATACCAAAATATCTCTCTCAAAAATTAAAGATTCAATCATGATAGTATTTACTATATAAGATATGTTAATGGTTCCTTGTGATATTAACAAGGCTATATTCATATGCCTCAAAACTAATAAATGCTTAAATAAAATAACTTTTAATACACTTTTTAGTATGAGGCAAAAACTAAGCAATTTTTATAAACATACAAGTTTTGGGCATGACAGTTTGATTGCATGTAGTCTGAGCAAACTGTGGAATAATTTCATTCACCTTACTTTTAAATATTTAATTTTTACCCAATAAAAATCCTTCATTTTATATAGACATCAAATCTATTTATAAGATCTTTCTGGTGGAGTTTGCCTATTTTTGTTTTTGTGAGTCAACAATATCCTAAAGTCAATAATATAATGTGTGGTATTTTTGGACAAAGATGAGAAATAACAGCACAGCTAATCCCTGCTATTTCAAATGTTGAAAAAAAATTAAACTGTTTGATTCAGTAATAATAGTGAGTTAAAAATTGTTTTACTATAAGCTGATAAGTACTCTTATGAGTGTGAAATATATAGTACACCATAGGAGAAAAGTTATATTAATCTAAAATATCTTGAGAGTTTCTGGTCATTGAAAGTACTAGACAATTGGTTATGGTTATCATTTACTACTATCTTGATTCTCAAATATATATATATATATATATATATATATATATATATATCTTTGCTTTAGTGTTTAAGCATTGTAGAGGCAAACAATTAATTTACACTAAAGCCAGTATATATAATACAAAATACATCTAGTAAATACTTTCTAGTTGTGTTGGTAGTCCATTAACTATTATTAGTTGTGTTGAGATCCAGTGATCACTTTAATATGCCAATTCAGTCATGTGATATGTGAACCAAGCTGAGCTGATCCTGTTCCTTTTACTGGAGCAAGAACAGGAGACTGAAAGCTGCCATTATCTATATACATAACTAAAAGGTAATATATGCATTCAACTGGTAAGGAAGAGCATTCTAATCCATTAACCAAAGTAACGTAAATTATACACTAGAGGGAAAAGTGAATAGTGGTAAATAAATACTTACAAAGAGGAGGAGAGGCAGAGAAAGAGAGAGAAATCTTTAAGTTTCGAATGACTTCAAAGTTCTCTTTCCAGTATTTCTTCAGAACCATCTGCGTTTCAGTGTTCTGTATGCTTTGAGTCACTTACGTATTCTGATTCTAGGGGAAAACTCCATTTCCTTTGTTACTTCAAGAGAATTTCAATTATTTGCCATCTCAAAGTGAATATCAGATCCATAGAATTACCTTCAGTAAAATAGTCTATACAGCGATATCTGGGCCATGCCTCCAGTCAAAGACCTCCAGGAACACACTTGGAGCTGAATGAGTGAGGTTTTTGCAGATTGCAATGAGGAATAATTGGGGTTTTGTTGTTGTTGTTGTTGTTGTTGTTGTTTTGCTTTTGCTGGTTGTTTTTCTTTGTTTTTATCTCTTTAAAATAAATAAATAAATAAATACATAAATAACTAGTGCTAATTATGTGGAGCTATGGAACTTCTGTACAGAGTATTAGAGCACATTCACTGGATTTGGACTTGAGATGTTACGAGAGGCTTTATATCACAGGGTGTTGTTCTGAATGGGATGCCATACAGAGAGAAGACTGAGTAGCTTCATAAATCTTGTCTAAGAAGGTGAGATGACTAGACTAAAACTAAAAATATCATTGATAAAGAAACAGTAGTCATTCAGCCAATTTTGGTCATCTTTTGTGGTGTTGACAGCATTAATGCTTCTTTATGTTTGTATATGGTTGGTCTTGTTATTATCTTGATCCATCATAATCATGGAGTATGCCTTTGTACGATGCTGATGTTCTGTGAATTATATTCAACAAGAGAATAACAAGGCCAAGCTAAGTAGCACCAGTTATAGCTCTGGATGTCAATGGCTGTTTTATCTTTCTCATGATAATTAAACAGTAGCCACCATCCAGCCTCCTTAAGGGATTAGGGAAACCATATCCATTCAGTTCATGCCAATTCATTGTCAACTGTCATGCAGATTCTGTGTTTTAAACTCAGCTTTTCTTTACTCCTTGTTTATATCTTCCATGCCATCAGTATGACACTGAGCAGTTTCCTAAGACAAAGAAGGCAATATGAATGACAAAAATCTCAGTCTCCAAATTATACTAAAATTCAAATATCAAATGAAGCATCTTCATTCACTGTACTTCCAAAACTCCAAATCTGGCTCTTATTTGCACAGCTTTTTGTAACATTGACATATCCAATGCTGTCTCAGAGACAAACCTGACACAATTGCCAGCTTTATCCTGTCCCCCTATGCATTCCCTTTTTTTTGTGCTCCCTAGAACATCTGGCAGAACCTTGTGAAGACCAAAAAGTAAGCGTTACATTTCTCAATTTTTTTTAGAAGAACAGTGCCTTGAAGTTTAAAAACAATTCCTAGGAATTAGAAACTGTTTCTCTAATGGAAGAGAATTATTATTATCTATGACACTCGCTACTCAACTTTATCAAATGCTACCTATGGTAAAGTAATATAAAATGTTCATATTTTATTGCTTAAAATCTAAATTTTATCGTATTTTACTTTTATGTAAGTGATTCAGACACAGCTTGGAAGTTTAAGAAAAAATTAAAGAAAACAGGCCATCTACCTCAATAGTCACATAGGCATACTGTTTGGAGGCCAGAACTGCCATTATTACAAAAAAAAAAAAAAAAAAAAAAAAACAACGCATTTGTAAATATGCTAACACTGATTAAGAGCAGGAACTCAAAAGCAAGCCCTACTGAAATAAAAGTAACTCTTCCCCTGACAAGGAGAGTGGCTGAGTCACTTAATATCTCCATGCTATAATTCGCTTATAATAAAACAAAGAATAGAATATATTTTAGAAGAGTGATTGTAAAGACTAAGAGAAAAACATACACATAAGGAGTTTATCAGAGTTCCTGAGCCATGACAGGTCCTCATCAATAAACAGATACATACACGAACACACACAGACACACATAGACACACATGGCCTTTCTTATGTAGAATAATCAAACTATTCATTAGAAAATTTCAAAAACTTTAACAAAATCATTTATTAAAAGAATAAAAGGATGAGCCTCTACTACAGGACACATAATCATTAAAACTCACAAATTTCCTTAAGTTTACAAACACAGATATTCTTTCATCTGCGAATTTCACGAACTCATTACTCATGGTAGATTTTAGGAATACAAAGATAAAAACACATGTCCTATATATGAGGTAGTCATTTTACATTCAAGAGCAGGATGTTATGATTTTATATTTCTACATAGGTCTACATTCCTACTCAAGCTAAAAAAAAATTCATCAGAACCTGTCAAATAGTTTGAGAAACAGACGTACATTTGAAAAACTTCACATTTTCTGCACTAGTGTAAAAATAGGTATTTTGTGATTAGGAATGAATATATTTTCCTCTTGTTTCCAGAAGCAGTCAAAAAGTAGACTTGTCTGCAAGTAGGGACTATAATCATTCAATCAGTGTTTTCCTTCCAGAAAGTTGCTTCCACAGCATGGGGGGAAAGGTGCCCAAATAAATCATCCAGATAAAATATTGAAATACATTAAATTTTAAAGGAAAGTAATATTAGATATTGCACTTGCTGAAATGTATTACCACTTCTATATTTATGTTGGTGTTTTTAAAATTTCTCTTTTGTTATTCAAAATACAATAACTATCGGTTTGCCTCTAGCAGAAACACAATGCAGATAAGTGAAAAATGAGATGAAGACTCCAGAAGGAAGAATGTCCCTAATTATGACTGTGCATGTGGTTTGAAGTAAATGTTTCATAAAAGAAATGCTATGCCCATCTTTCTTTAAAAAAGTACTTTTCAAAATGCAAACTATATTTCATTGTCTACATGTAAATAGCCCAATAGAAAAAAACACAAAATCTTTTAAATACAATTATCTAATATATCATTAATAAAATATGGGTACTATTTCTAAAATATAATTTATGAATTATATTTAATCATGCATATCAAAAATGCCTCTTAGTTTCCTATAGGTTATAAAACTGAACTATAAAATCTTTATAATACCCTGATAAATTTTTCAAGACTCTTGAATATTCTAAATGACATATTTGCTGATGAAGTTGAGTCTCTTATAGCTGGTGTGTATTAAATCTTTCCATCTGTAACTGTACTAAATGTTTTATACATGTAATATAATTTTTGCCCAAGAAAAAATTCCTACAAAATACATACCATAGCCACCACATCACAGGTGAAGATCCAAATTTTGGAGAGTTCGATTAATTTTCCCAAGATAATATGGCTAGTAGGTGATGGGTAAAGGCCCTAATTATTTTTTAAATTTTTAAAATATTTTAAAGTTTACATGCTATGTTTTCAGTACATACTGATTATCTTGATCATGAGGAGTTGGTACATGTAAACTACAATGCCTCTTCTTGATAACCTTATGTTAAGTAGAATTAGCATATGCTATGCTCTTCACTATCTCATATCATTTGTAAAAAACTATGTAAGTGTAAGCTGTATGTCTGTTTTAAAGATGTAAAAGCCAAAGATCACAATAATAGCAAGGTAAGTGTGTTAATGACAAAACTAAAATCTAAATTTAAGGTTGTCCCTGTCCAAAACTGTGCTTTTTATTTGCAAGTTATACTATCTTATTTCCATACCCATCTGAAAGAAAAACTGGAATAATTATTTTATTCTCTGTATATTCTCATTCAGATTAGGCTTGGCCTAGTAATTGATAATAAATTTTGGAAAAAATACACATCATTATTACCATTATTGTGACTTATTTTTCATTCCAGTTGAGAAGAATTTGTTCATCAACACTTAAGAGAATTATTTGATAAAGTATCAAGTATAGTATTAGTATATTTTCTAAAAGTATTAGTATATTTTCTAAAAGAGATTTAAATATTAGAACTCAATAAATGCAGCTTGAAATGGAATTTAAAAATTATGGGAAATAAACTTACATATTTAAAACTTCTGTGCAGAATCCTTAGTGCATTCCTAGAGCAAGTGAAAAAACTGATGCAAGAAAACACTATTATCTCACTACCAGTGGATTTGTCTATCAATAGAGGGAGTACAGTCAGAACTTTTAAAACAAAGACTGTCAACAACATTATAGGGTGTGGAACGATGCTGGGGAGCAAAGGAGCATGTAGAAACAAAACAATTCTAAAGATGAGTTAAAGACCCAAAGAGGATATGAAGAAGAGGACAGGAAAGCTCTTTAGGCTCAGAAGCCCTAAGTCTCCAGGGAAGAAAAGCACAGAGTATTAATTTAATGAAGTCATAATGTTTATTACTGCTCACACTGTACTTGCTTTCCACTTATAGAGTCACAGATGTTCTTACTAAGCTGCCTGTGATTTTAATTCATAGGACAAAGTACCCCTGCCTAATTTTTCTTACTAAGCATATTTTTATCTAAGACAATTATGTCTTTAAATGTTACAGATGTAACATTAAGAATAGACTAAATTGTCTCTCCTATACTCCCAATTCCAAATTCCCAGGAATAGAACTCCAATTGCCTCCAATTGAAAGTTAAAATGATCTCTGCCAAGTTAAACACAGGTGGCTAGGATTCTAGATCTATTGCACAAATTGCGAGAAGCCATTGTTAGGACCATTTGGGCAAGGAGTCACTCTCCCACAAAGAGAGAAAACAAGAAGGCAAGAAAACAAGCAAGAAGGGAAAAGGAAGGGAGAGGAAAGGGAAGAAGAGAAGAAAGGAGAGGAGAGGAGAGGAGAGGAGAGGAGAGGAGAGGGAAGGGGAGGGGAGGGGAGGGGAGGAAATGAGAGGAAGGAAAAAGGAAAGGGAAGGGAAGGGAAGGGAAGGGAAGGGAAGGGAAGGGAAGGGAAGGGATGGTGAGTGGGGAAAGGGGAAAGGAGAGTGAGGAAAGGGGAAAGGGGAAGGGGGAAAGGAAATTGATATCTTCATACATATTCAGAGCAAAGTTTCAATCCAACTACTTCCCCAAGGCTCACTTTGAGAGGTTAAAAGCATATTAAATATCCTTATAGTGGACCACCCAAATTTTACTTTTCCCTCCTTTTTTGTCACTGCAGTCAGAGAGTACTCCTCTGAATTATGAGGATGCTCTCATACTCTTCTGAGCACCTCTGAGTGAATTTAAGAGGGAGAGTAATTTAACAATGCATAAACTATACATTTGTATTAAGGTAAGATATGAGATAGTTCATACTTTCTTGCCCCTTTCATATCCAAATGACCATTCCTGAGACAAAGTCATATGACAACTCATTAAGTGATCTCACAATATCAACCAGTCAGACTCACAGAGCAGCAGTCAACTCAATAGCTCATCTTCACATTGATTCTGTCTTTGGACCAACTAACTCTCCTTGTCCCTCAATTCTACTCCTTGGGGATTGCACTCTCTAATTAAAGGGCAAAAGCCTTTGCTTTTGCCTCAAGCTCTACTCAGACTGAGGAAATCAGACTGCCAAAAGGAGACAAGGTTCATTTATTGAGCAAAGACTAGGGCTGAGAAAACGAAGAAACTAAAACTTCTATATACTTCATATATTTCTTCAAACACTCTTATTGAGTAACTATTAAATGCCAAAATCTGTGCTACATACTGCAGATACACAGTGCAAAAGAAGACTTCTGCCTTTGCAAAGCTTACATTCTCCTTGGAGAGACATAAAAATCAAGTCTATAAATGAAATTATTAGAAGTTTTGGGAAGTGCCAAGAAGAAAACAAAGTAGCATTCTGTATTAGAAAATAGCTAAAAGAAACTTACATAGGACTACCTTTATGTTTAATAGATTTCATCGTTGTGAGCTACAGAAGCTAACTGCAGCTGATCACCAGAAAATACTGAAAGTATATCCAACTGTCTGAAGGATAGCTGGGATGAAAGAACCTAGTTCTGAGCTAAAACTTCTGGGACAAACACAACAGAATAGGCATAATAAAGAAATGTTCCCAGCGCTTCTGCAGACTACTGCCACCTTGCCACCATGACAGAGAAATGTCTGCAGTCTATCCATGTCACTTTAGGGTGAATAATTTAACTTTCTAAATATTGGAAATTTTCCACTATTGTCACCAAGAAACAGACATGTCTATTGTCGTCTATAAAAACAAAACACTACTCAGAGTTTGGGGGGAATTTGGAGAAATATGTCTGATGGATGGTTCCTGATCATTTGTCTACTTTTTAACACAAGCTAGCCTAGATTTTGAGTTATGATGCATATGATTATATTAGTTTATTGTGTGTTGCTATAGCAAAATACTTGGGGCAAGCTAAATTTATAAATAGAACAAATATATTTAGCTCACACTTTCAGAGGTTTAAAGCCATGATGCTGGCATTTCTTAAATCTGGTGAAAGCCATTTTCATGGCATCACATGGTGTGTATGAGGAAAAACCTGTATCACAAGACACAAAGGCAGAGAGAGACAGGGGTCCTACAATTTTTTTCCAAGGAAGCACTCTAATTGACTTAAGAACCTCTCTCAAGGCCTTGATTCTTAAATACTCCCCTACTCCATAACAACAAACTGGGGACCAAGCTTTGAAACTTTGAGGGATGAATTTAAACCTTATCCAAATCATAGCACAGGTGGAACTCATCATGAGATGATTTCACTTAATTACAGACAGCCATAATACAAATGCTCATGAAGAATGTCTGAAAGTCCTCAAAGCAGGAAGGAGTTAATATGTAAAAAGATACACAAAGATAATAGTCATGTCCAGATATAATAGGACAGTGTTGAAATGATCACAGAAGGCAAGGGCAAAGTGATATAAGATGAGGCTGGAAAGCATCATAGGGCCACATCTTTCAGGACTGCACCACATGCTGCCCTTTAAATATTATCTCTGTCTAACTACCTCCTGTTTTGTTTTCAGTAGCAAGATCATTTGGAGACTATAAACCACAACTGTGAACTTGGAAACTAATTTTCTGTGCATTGTAAAGAGTTCAGGCACCCAATAAATATTCATGTTCAGTAAATGGATGGCACAAAAAATGAATTTCCATATGAAGGTTTTGATCTTAAAATTGGAATATTTTAATAATACCTGAACATTTTCATTTGAATGTTAATATTCTCAAAATTGGGACTCTATGCGTAATAATCATGCTCTCAAACTATATATGATATTTTGAAAATAAAGCTACAAAGTCTTTTACAGCACTGTCGTTCAAGGTAAACTGTAACCAGGTGTATGTTTTCTTAAATCATAGTATAAATCCACATACAATTATTTGTGGAACTGATAACGTTGTTAGAGTTCCTGTATACATTTATTTTTTATATCACTAAGAATTGAGTTTTAAACCCTTATTTCAGAAGCCCAGATTTGGTCAATATTTAAAGATAAAAGGTCACACAAATACATTGAATATATATATATAGAATAGATATATTCAATATTGAATATATATTGATTATATGTGTGTGTTTGTGTAAAATAACTTTGTGGTATATTTCACACCATCTACACTAATACCTCTAACCATTTTTCTCTATTTGAAATGACATAGTATAGAAGCATGTGAATATTTTGCCTTGGGAGAGAAGTATGTGTTTTTTTCCCCCATATGAAAGAATAAACTTAGTTCAAGATAGCTAGGTACCTGGTACATATTCTGTTAGTTTGTGATCAGAGATTTTTGTATTATTTAAAGTAATAATTAATAGCTAGCATTGGCTGGCCATATCATTTATCAGTATAGTTGTACACATCAAAGGAACTATTATTTTCATTTTATATGTAAGAAAATGACAACTCACGGAGTTTATGGGCCTTCCAAATACTTCTATGATGAGATTACAAAGCAGTGTCATGCAGCTACATAGAATACATGGATTCCAACCAAATCCTTGATCAACAAATCTAGTGTTTTTTAAATTTTCCTATGATACCTCCAGACTATAGATATTCCTTGATAAGTGTTTCTGCTAGATTGAAATAAAATAGAAAAATAATACCATAAATTATCTCTTTATATAGTACCTAGTCACAGCAAAAAGGCTACTCTGAGTTATGTAGATCTGAATCAAAACTGAGGGCTTTACTATTTCTTTCCATTTTTCTTCACATTCGAGGGACAGATAGTTTACACAGAAAAAAAGGTGATAATTCACACTTCTAACTTGGTATTTACCAAGTTAGAAGGCTATTGAGAGTAAAATTACCACTAATGCACAGTTGCTTAGTAATACTCCTGAGAGGAGAACCAGAAAACAAAGCAAATGCCAAGTAAGACATTCAAGATTCACAGATGCCACAATTTTTCACACATGGCCTGATGCCACACTCTGTCGCTTGGTATGCCTTACTGGGTCATTGATTCTAATATGTACAGAACATATTTTTTCCTTTCCGAAAGCATGGGAAGATCTCAGACCCAAATGCATAATCCTAACATACAAATCCTTCAACTAGAAGCAATGGCTGTGTTAAAATGAAACACTGGTGTTTACCTGATGATAGCGTAATGACGTGGAATATCATAACTACCCCTGACTTCAGAGAGAGTGGAAAAGTTGTCCTTTAACTGAGTGGCATGGTAGGGGAAATATTCAGAAAATATATACATAGTTGTAATAGAGCTATATGTTGAATAAATGCTTACATCTATCAAGACATTATTATGTAACAGTGACCTTTCTGCCACTGTCTCTGTTTCTCTGGAATCTAACCATCAGCCATCTGTGGCACGACTTGGTTACAGGAGCCCTCAGAAGATGTCTTGTGGATTCGCAAATATGTTTTCTATGCAGCTGTTAAAATAGTAATGAGTTTTTGTGACTTTTTATGTGCTGAAACCACAAAGGTGTTCTGTGTCAACAAACAACACTTGAGACAATCTGTTTTCATCAAGTAGAAAGCTCTCGAGAATTTCTCATAGATACATCATAACTGTTGAGAACAAAGCATCTGGATTCATTTCTGAATTTGGGAATGGTCTACATTTTTTATTCCCTTCTGGCTCTATTTCATTATCTGAATATCCTGGTTTCCTGGTGCTCTATATTTGTATTTGATTTTCTTGAGTGACATTGAAAGGTATTACACATATTTTTCCCATATGTCACCAGAGAAGCTATTCAAACATGATGCTCTATTCTGTACATCTGCAAATTTCTCTTAGTTTACAGATAGAACAGACTCATGGCCAAAAAATTAAGAAATACTGCTTCCCAAATCAGAGCCAAAGTATTAATTTATAGGAAGAGTATTTATTATTGAATATATAAATATTAATGCTTTTAGTGGAATATAAATAGAAATTTTCAGTCATTTTGATTTAACATTATGCATTTGTCATTTTCCAGGAATGAGTGTGCAGGAAAGTTGAATTTCTCAACTTTATTAGTAAAAGTATTATAACAAAAAATATTTCTATCAAAGTTATATCAGTCATATATACAATGGAAAAGTGCCAACCACCATCTGATGCTTGCCTACATAAACTGACCTTGCAGATGTTTCCACCTTATCAAAATGACAGACATGGACTAGAACAAATTTCACAGACAGATATAAATCATTTTCTTCATTTGTTATCTTCCTGCAATTATATTACAGAATCAATTTAGATGCTCAGGCAATTGAACTACGTCAGTCATTCAAAAGTCCTCAAATAAGAAGTTGATGTGACTCAGGTCTTGAGTAGCTTTCAGAATGAATTACTAATATTATTTCTACTGAACTTAGATTACACTTTTAATAAAAGACAAGGGGTTAAAATAAGAATGTAAAGATAGGGTGGGTTTTCGTGTTTTGCAGATTTTCACCTATCTTTGTATCACTATGTATTTCCTACTTGCAACAGATAAGGTACTTCCTCAAGCAGTTGTGACTGATGGCACCTCATATGCTTCATACCAATATTAATGTCTTTTTAAAATGTTAGACAGTACAATATTACAGTTTATAATTACCCCATAATGTGGTTTGTTGCCTCAACTAAAATATTACTAATCAAAAGCAAAAATCAGAATTATTGAAAGCAAAACTCCTTTTCTGTAGTCCTTTTGATTGTTTTCCACATAAATTCTATAGATTTTGTTACTTATTATCTGATACTTGGAATAATTTTTACAGTATTTTTATTCTCCAGTCAATCATATAGACACTGAAGGTTAATTTCAAATACAAACTAAACCAGATTTTACCTGTATGAAGATAATAGAATATTGAATGTAACAGAGACTTGATAATATCTAATAGAAAAATAAACATTCAAAAAAGTATTTTCCAAGGTAAACACAAATGGCTTATCAGACCATTTTATAAGAACACGTGTATACATAGTTCTTTCATCATTTTTCTTTTTATTAAAAAATAAAACATTTTCATAAATGAATAAGAGAATAACAATATTTATTACACTGTGTATCATTATCTTCAAAGTAGTTAGTATGATATAAATGAAAAGTTTTTTACAAAAAGAAACAAAGTAACATAAACTTCCCAATTAACTGAGAAATTTTTAGGATAATCGAAACAAATCAGCATATATATTGAAATATTTTTGAAAATGAAATACGTACTTTGGAAGAAATACTTTAATTTCTCCATGCTTATTTATCTCTCACCATTTTTGCTCACAATTTGTGTATATACTTTTCTCATATAAGATAAGCTACATTTCAGCTTATGTGTCTTACTTATTTCACTTAACATTATATTTTCAAGTTGCACCCATTTACCTAAAATGCTTCGAATTTATTTTTCTTTATGACAACATAGTAATCCATTGTGTAGTTTTTCTTATCCATTCATCTGTTGATAGACATATACTATTCTGTTTCCAAGATCTAACTACTAAAAATTTTGCTGCTATAAACAGGGATATGCATGTATCTCTGTAATATGACAATTTTAACTCATTAAGAAAGCCATGTCAGAAGAAAATACCTGGGTGAAATGGATTCTCTACTTCCAATTTTTTGAGGAATCTCCACACTGATTCTCACCGTATTAGTTTCCATTCCCAATAACAATGTAGCAGAGTTTCTTTTTCCCCCACATCTTCATCACTGTTTCTTAGTTTTGATTTCTTGATGGTACCATTCTTTCTGGAGTAAGACCAGTGTACTTCTAATTGAATTTCTCTAATTACCAGTGATGATGAGCATTTTTCATGTATTTGTTGTCCATTTGTATTTCTGAAAAGTGTCTATTAATTTTGGTTAACTGGTTTTTGATTTGGGGCTTTTATTTGGAGAGAGTCTAATTTTTTGTGTTCCTTATATATTCAAGATGTTAGTCCTATACTTGGATTAGCTGGCAAACTTCTTTGTCATTTTGTAGATAGTTTCATCATTCTGTTGGTTGTTTCCTTTGCTGTGCAGAGGATTTTTTTTATTTAAAAGGAAGTAAAACAGAACAGTAAAATGAAACAAAGCAAAACAATAATAGGACAGTAGTAAATTCACAATCATTACTATATTATATATTATCCTCTAAATAGTTACCCAGATTGCTTGCCCCAGGCCTGCAAAGTCAATCAAACAACATAAATGTAAGGTTACTTCCCTACTCTAGTTGCTTCGGTTATTATCATCTCAGTCTTTGACGCCTCTGGTTGCTTATGGGAGGAGGGAGAGGCAGAGCTGGCTTCCTTGCTGTTTCTCCCCAGCCAAACAGGGCCTCCACCAGCACACAGGGAGGCTGAGTGGCTTTCCTGATGCTTCTCTCCAGCTTGCAGAACCTCGGTCAACACACAGGGTGACTGCACGGCTTCCTGGCTGCTGCTCCCCAACCAGCAGGGCCTCCGTAAGTACACAGGGAAACTGCATGGCTTCCTTGCCACTTCTCGCTGTCCAAGAGGGGTGCAGAGGCTTTTTAAATCGAATAGGATCCCATTTGTTGATTCTCAGGATTATTTCTTGTGCTATTGGAATTCAATTTAGAAATTGAATTTGCCTATGCCTATGTTCTACAGAATTGTATCTATTTTATCTTCCAACAAATTACATGTTTCTGTTTTAACATTTAGATCCTTAATCCATTTTAGTACACGATGATATGTATAGGTCTAGACTCAATCTTCTTCATGCAGATATCTAATTCTTCCAGCAGCATTAATTAAACAGATTATCTTTCCTCCAGTGTATGTTTTTGGCTCCTTTGTCAAATACCAAATAACTGTATATGACTAAGGTTGTATCTGCTTCTTCTATTCTGTTCCATTGATGCACTTGAATGTTTTTGTGCCAGTACTATAATTTTCCCTTTCCTGGTTCTTGGCATCAAGGTGAAAATAATTCACCCTAATTGCCTCATGAATGGTGAGAGACCACATATAAGAAAGGAAGTGGCTTCAAAGTAAAAGAGCTTATTGCAAAGTAAGATACAGCTTCAGGGAGCCAGGTGACGACAAGAGTGTGAACAACCCCATTTGACTTTTTTCTGTTTTCATTTATTCTTTTATACTCCCTGACTCTGGAGTGTTCTAAACCCTACTCCTGCGTATTCATGCTTTATTCCAGCCTCACTTTTAATTTTGAAATGTGGTGTTTAGAAACTCCTCAGTCCTCCTTCTTGACTACCACTACTCACCCCAAATTGTTGAGGCCATTTCACACCTAGGGTCTGCACCCCACGTTTCATCACCAGAGACAGCAGCTTTTTAATCTTAAATACCTGCAGGAAAGATTAGCTTGTGCTACCTTGGACCTGTAATCCTCAACCCTTTCCCACCACTCATGTCTGACTATCTGCTTATAGTATCATACTGTTTTAATCACAGTAGCTTTATAGTATAACTGCATATGTGACTGTGATGCCACCTGCCTTGCTTGTTTTATTCAAAATTGCTTTTGCTATTGTGGGTTTCTTCTGATTCCAGGTAAATTTTAAGATTATTTTCTCTAGCTCTGTTGTTATTTTCTTTGAGAATTCATTAAATCTGTATATCAGTTTGGGGAGTATAGCAATTTTATTTATGTTGAGTCTACCTACATAGTAACAGGGATTTTCTTCCATTTTCTAATGTCCTCTTCAATTTCCTTTTTCAGTCTGACGTAAATTTCATTGTAGAGGTATTTCATTTCTCTGGTTAGGTTAATGCCTGATGGTTTAATTTTTACGCTATTGTGAATGGTATCATTTTCTTTTCAGTGAGTTTTTTCTTCAGGTATAGAAATGCTATTGATTTTGTGTTTGTTTTGTATCATGCTGCACTGCTGAATTTTGTTGTTAGTTCTAGGAATCCTTTGGTTGTTTCGGTCTTGTGAATAAAGGATCATGCCACCTGCAAATAATGACATTTTGACTTCATCCTTTCCTATAGGTATTCCTTTTGCTTCTTTCTTTTGCCTGATTGCTTTGGTTAATGTTTCAAAGACTATGTTAAGCAGTAGTGGTGATAATAGACATCCTCATCTTGTTCCACATTTAATATGATGTTGTCATTAGGCTATTCATGGATGGATTTTGTCATGGTGAAATGTAACCCTTCTATATCTATTTTCTTTGTAGTTTTTATCATGATTGCATGTTGAATTTTGTCAAAGGCTTTTTCTGAATATATTGAAACTATTATGGAATTTTTGTCCTTGCTTCTGTTTACTAACATTTATTGATTAGTGTGTGTTGAACCATCCTTGCCTCCCTGGGAATAAGCCTACTTGGTCATAGCATATGATTTTTTGATGACTTATTTCATACTATTAGTCGGTTTCTTGTTAAAGATTTTTGTGCCTAGGTTAATTAGAGAAATTGGGCTGGTTCTGGATTTTGGTTGAACCCTTGTTAACTTGGGGATCAAACAGCATTAGCTTCTGCGGATGATCTTGGAAGTATTCCTTCCCTCTCAATCTCATTAAAAAATTTGAGGAACATTAGTGTTAGATCTTCTCTGAAGTTCTTTTAGAATTCAGCTGTGAATTCACCAGGTCTGGGCTATTCTTATTCGGTAGTTTTTTTTTTTTATTACTCCTTCAATTTAATTGCCTGTTATTGGGTTGTTCAAGATTTTTAAGTCCTCTTGGCTCAAGTTTGGGCAATTCATGTGTATCCAGGAATACCTTCATTTCTTCTGAATTCTCTAATTGATTGACATATATGTTTGTGATACAGTTGCTAATAATTTTCTGGACTTTGGCAGTATCCATGGTGATTTCACCTTTTCTTATTTCTATTTGTTTGTTGTTGTTTTGTTTTGTTTTGGTACTGGGAATCAAACTCACAACATTCTGCCTGCTAGGCAGGCACTTAAGCCACCAAGTTAAATCCCTGGCCCTGACCTTTTTAAATTTCTGATTGAATTAATTTTATGTTTTCTTTCCTTTTTCTTGGTAATCTTAGCTGTCAAAGAACCAACTCTTAAATTCATTGATTTTTTGGTCTCCATTCCATTAATTCCTGCTCTGATTTTTACAATTTCCTTTCTTGTACAAACTCTGGGTTTAGATTGGTTTTCATTTCTAAGACCTTTAGATGCACCATTAGATTATTTATTTGAGCTCATTCTATTTTTCTGATGTAGGCATTCATTACTCTAAACCTCCCTACACCTTCATTGTGTTCTGGCATGAAGTGTTGATATTATCATTTAATTATAGGAAATGTCTCGTTTATTTGTTAATTTTCTCTATGACTCATCTTTTATTCAACACTACTGTTTTATTTTCATGTGCTTACATAGTTTCTGTGGTTTCTTTTGGTATTGATTTCTAACTTCATTGCACTGTGATCTGATGATATGCATGATAAAATTTGGACTATTTTGCATTCACCTGGGCATGCTTTTTTTACCAGTATGTCCTCCATTTTGGAGAAAGTACATGTGACTGAAAAGAACATGTATTCTGTTGTTATTGATTAAACACTCTGTATATACCTATTAATTCGATTTGTTCAAAAGTTTGGTTCAAATCTAATATTTCTTTGTTATTTTTGTTGTTGTTGTTGTTTTGACCTATTTGTGATGATAGAGTATTGAAATCCCACACTATAACTGTATTGATGTTTACCTGATGTTTATGTCCATTAGAGTTTATTTTATGAAGTCGGGTGCATTATGGTTTGGCGCACATTTTTATAATTATTATTTCTTCCCACTAAATAGCTCCATTAATCAATATGGAATGTCTTTCTTCAGCTCTTTTGATTATCTTTGACTTGAAATCCACTTTGTCTGAAAATAGAATAACTTCTCCTCCTCATTTTAAGGTTCAAATTGTGTGGAATATTTTTTCCTTCCTTTGATTTTTAGTCTATGAATTTCTTTTTGTGTTAAAATGTATTTCTTGTTTCTTGATCTATTCTGCTAATAAGTCTTTTCATTGGTGACTTGAGTCCATCTACATGAATATTTACAATAGATAGTTATTGGCTTATTCCTGCCATTCTATTAATGTCCTGTTGCTGTCTGCATTTTTCCCTTCTACTTAATTGCTAGCCCTGTCTGATATGTTCATTTTATTGGACCATTTGGCACTGTTAGCTTTATCCCAGAATATATACTAGGATATCCTTGGTATTTTTGTAGTGTTGGTTTGGTTGTCATACATTCTTTAGGTTTTCATTATTATGGAAGTATCTTATTTCTCAATCAAATTTGAAAGATAATATTTCAGATACAGCAGTCTGTATTGGAAGTTGTCCATTAAGAGCTTAAATATTTCATTGAATGTTTTCCTTGCCTTTAGGATTTGAGTTGAGAAATCTGTTGTGATTCTAATAGGTTTTCCTTTATAGGTAATTCCTTGATTTACTCTGGTAGCCTTTAAGATTCTGTTCTTAGCCGGGCATGGTGGCACACACCTTTAATCCCGGGGCTCGGGAGGCTGAGGTAGGACCATTGTGAGTTAGAGGCCGGCCTGAGCTACACAGTGCAACCCTGCCTCAAAAGACCAGGGCCAGGAGTTTGGCTCAGTGACTTAAGCGCCTGTCTGGCAGGTGCGAGGTTATGAGTTCAAGCCCTGGTGTGCAAAAAAAAAAAAAAAAAAAAGATTCTGTTCTTGAGTTGTATTTCTAATATTTTAATTATTATGTGGCATTCAGTGCTTTTTTCCTAATCATAGCTATTCAGGTTTCTACATACTTCATTTATCTGTATGTTACATTTGTTTTCCATGTCAGGAAAGTTCTCAGCTATTAACTTGCATAAACAGGCTTTTTATGCACTTTGTGCTGTCTTCTGATCTTTCTCTAATTCCAATTACTCATATTTGTCTCTTTGAGTCGCTGAGAAGTTGTTGAATCCATTCATCATGTGTCCTTGTTTTTAATGTGCCTCTCATTAATTGATCATTGACCACAGCTCTGTTCTCTAGATGTGACACCTTGTCTTCACATCAGCCACTCCTGCTGCCCATACTTTCAGTCTTGTCTTTTATCTTCTGAATTTTTGTTTGGAGCTTTCTTGTGAAGTCCTATCTTTCTGTGCTAAGCATTCTTGCTTTTCATCTCTTTCTTCAGCTCCACTATTTATTAGTGTCTTCCCTAGACTCTCTTACCCATTTGTTTCATTAGAGTCATTATGCAATTTGTTATATCCCTTTTAAATTCATCAAGCACCTTATAGAACTGTTTTGCCTCCATTGGTAAAACCCAGGAATTTGAATAGACAACACCATACCAAAACTCAGGTATTGGCAGAGACAGAAAATCAGTTGCTGACTACTACTATGTTACCTTGTCTCTGGTAGTAAATTCAGGGACAACAATCACATCAAATGTCAACTGAATATTGACAAACCCTAGGAGCCACTCAACCCTTTACCAAAACAAAAAAGACTGATTTCTATGAAGACATTTAGGTTCCCCTATATTGACCTACACGAAAATGTAGCACTGATTTCTCCCGACTGTTGGCAGCCGTGCTAAAGTTCAAACATACCTGTTGGCTAAATACCTTCTTCCTCCAGGCTGATTCCTCTGATGATTGCTCCCACAGGCCTCCTACAATAGAATACAAGTCCCATTATCTTCGTCTTCTGAGCCTAGTACCACCACCCCGCCCCAGAGGATCACAGGAGATACCTATTTAGATCTTACCCTCTTGATGTCTATTTCTCAAGTTGTCTCTCACCAGGTCTCTGTGGGTCTGGCATTGATTTGATCCTAAAAGAAACTGTCCTCTTGGGTATTGGTCTTTTCTTTGATCTGGTCATTCTGTGGGTTATCATCTCTGCTGCCTCTGTGCTGGGGAAAACTCACAAACCGGAGGTCACTTCCTGGATCCTCCTGATACCAGTGCAGAGCCCTGGTGGGCACTATCATTAGCTGGGGCAGGTCTCTCTTCCTGGTACCTTATGGGTCTGGCATAGGGCTCCAGTGGGTGCTGGCAATAGCTGAGGGTAGAGCACACACATGCTTCCTGAAACACTGTCAAATTCTTTCATCATTTAAATACTTTGTAACAGTAAATCTGGTTTTCTTCTCTCCAGAGGTATTTTCAAATGCTTTTTAAATGGCTATAATTATTTTTCCTCTCCATTTTATGAAATATATGTATGATTGTCAATTGAACTGAATGTCTCTGTGATGTGAAGGCAGCATATTGAATAAACAGAGAATTACAGATATGTCGGTATAAGATTGATGTGTCATTAACTGAACAAATTTTCTCATAAACTGCCTCTGAAAGCTAAAAGATTTTTTGTTCTCGATTTTTTTAGTCTTTTTGAATCCACACACTAGTGTGTCAAGAGTAAAATATGAATTTATGACACCTAAATAAAGCCAGAGCTGCCTGCCACATCACGGTTCTCCCCACCTCTTTCGTTACCTCCTCTATAAATGAATTATGTATTAAAACAGGTCAGAAAATTACATTCTGTTAAAAAAGTGAATAATCATAAATGTCATGTTTTTATTTTAAATTCTAATTCATTCAATTTAATCATCACCTTCTTTTTAACTCACTTCTCATCCACATTCATTGAAATTGATACACACGTATATGTACAAGTGTGAGTATATCTGTCCATGTTGGTTATATTCTGAAGCTCTGAGGGCTTTTTTCCTCCTACTATTGCTGCTATATATTTCAGCTGTTTTCTGCTAAACCATACAGGCCCTGGTGCTTAACTCCATGCCAAGTCTCTGACAGGAGTTGCAGTGTTGTAGGGGCCTTCTGAAACCAGCTAGATTAAACAGCTTTTAAAGGCTGCACTGCAGGGGAAAAGGCAGGCCAACATTCACTCCTTGGCACCACTTCTCAACTGTAGGTTCAAAGAGCTGGGATTTTATGGATTCCTTTAGTTCTTCCTCTGTACAATGCTGTGAAACTAATTTCTGCACCTGAAACTCCCAGAAAGAGGAAGCACTACAATAGAACATGTTTTTCTGGAATTTTACTGTGTGTAAAGACTCTTTAGCAGCCTCTCCAGACATGTACATATTTGAGATTAGAATCACTAAATTCTTGCTTATATCAGGTGTTAACAGTGTAATGCCAAATGCTGAATATCTGCATTCAACATTTCCTCTAAATTATTAACCTGTTTATGCCACAAGTTGCAATCTTTTGAATTTTTGCATGACATTTGTTACCTAGAAAAATTTAGTCCAAAGGTAGCATTTAATACATATTTGTTTAATGAATCATGTAATTAATATCTATGTGACGTGAACATGACTTCCAAATAATTGCATTAGGTTTTTCTAAAATTTATACAGGCTTTAATCCCAGCACTCGGGAGGCTGAGGTAGGAGAAGCGTTGTGAGTTCGAGGCTAGTTTGGGCTACAACATGAGCGCAAGTCTGGCCTGAGCTACATAGTGCGACCCTGCCTCAAAAAAACCAGGGCGGGGAGTTTGGCTCAGTGGCTTAAGTGTCTCCCTGGCAGGCGTGAGGGTGTGAGTTTGAACGCACTCAAAAAATAAATAAATAAATAAAAATTTGAAAAATAAAATAAAATAAAATTCATACATGAAGGACTGGGACTTTAGCTCAGTGGCACAAGTGCCTTCCTGGCAAGTCCGAGGTTGTGAGTTTGATTCCCAATACCCAAATAATTTAAAAATTAAATAATAATAAAATTTATACATGAAAGAAAAAATATGACTTGTACGTTCTTCTAATGAACACAGAGTTTAAGACATTAACTTCTTTAACTCTTCTCACTATAAGGCACATTTTGTGTGTCCAACAGATTGTGTGGCAACATGAAACAAAGATTTTCTGAAGCAATTAAAACCATGTCTTGGCAATTTGGTGGTTCACGCCTGTAATCCCAGCCCTTGGGAGAATGAGGCAGGAGGACTGCTAACAGGTCAAGGCCAGCCTGGGCTACAAAGTAAGTTCAAGTTCAGCCTGAACTGCAAAGTGAAACGGGGTCTCAAAAAAGTCATCATCATCATCACCATCACCATCATCACCATCATCATGTCTTCAGTTTTTGCTAAGGTAACTTTGGAAATTACTTCAAAAACAGACTCTAAGAAGAAGAATGCAGTAAGGATAGAAAGTCAGATAATGAAAGCATAAATGTACCAATAGAATGGTCAACATATTTGCTTTGAGTAGGATTTACACCTGGCTTAGAATTGCTAGCTGGCAGGGTCAATGGGTTAAAACTCTCCCCTACACACAGAAAAAATCATGTAATTCATTTAAAGAGGTCTATATTTTTCTTTATTCTGGCACTATGGGTTTAGCTTCCTATGAAGAAAAGATAAAGTAACAATGATTCCAGATCCTCTTAGAATTTTTTTTTTCATTCGGCATGTTATCTAGCAAAAGTCGGTTTGAATATTTATTAATTTACAAAGTGTGCAAACTTGGACAAATCGCTTTTGTTCTGTATGACCTGTGTTTTCTCTGCTAAAAGTAAATAATTTAAAAAAAAAAAAAGAGCTGGCTTCAGAGAGGTTTTGGAAAAATTTAAAAAGACTGGCTTGTGCATGTCGTACCTGAGGATCCCTGCGCTTCTCTTTGTGCTTATCTCTACCCTGCTGGAAACATTTCATTACTAGAGAATATGTTTGAAGATACATATTTTATGGCAGGGGAAAGGGTTCTTTTTACATCACTGTGAAGAACAGGACTTATTTGTTAAAATTACTTTTCATTTTAAGCATCACACTCAGAATTTAAACTGCTATGACTAGATGAAGGACTGCCCTACATTGTTAGGTGAGATAGATATTTACTGAGATTGTTATACTCATCCCACTAAAAAACTTCTGAGAGAATATATAAAGAGTAGAGGAAAGAAAGCTGTCATGATAAGCCAGAAAATAAGAAGACATGGTCTTCACTCAAAATTGAAATCTGTGTGCTGACAGGAACAAGTAGATATTCAACCAAGAAATCTCCGTTGCTTCAAAGTCGACACTCTAAAAGAGAATAAAGATAATGTAGGGTAATGAGGAGAAAGTCTTATATGAGTGGTAAGGGTTAAATTGTGTTCTGCCAAAATTCATGTGTCAAAGCCCAAGCTCCCAGTGTGACATTTGTAGACAGACATTCAGGAGCTAAACCAAGGTTTCAAGATGTCTTTAGGATGGGACCTTAATCAGACAAGGTTAATGCCTATGGAGGAAACAGAGGGCTAACAGTTGCTCCTCCATGTAAGGGTGTGGCAAGAAAGTAGCTGTGTATGAGCCTGAAAGACAGGCCTCATTAGAAAGCAAATTTACCAGTATCTTGATCTTGAACTCCCTGGTCTTCAAAACTATGAGAAATTAAATATCTATCATTGAAATCACCCAACGTGTTGTATCATTTGAAGCCTGCCTTATCTGACTAATAAAATAAGAAAAATATCTGACCTTAATTTTATCGCTTTAGAAGGAGAAACTTGAGAAAAAAAAACTTAATAAATTGTACTGGAAAAAATGTATATTCACAATCATAAGACTGAAACTAAAATCCTATTTCTCACAGATAAACAAGTCAAATGAAATAAAGACTTGAAGCTAAAAAAAAAAAAAATAGAAGAAAATATATGGGAAAAACTTCCTGACATTGGCCCTGGAAAGCGCTTTTTTAGGTAAATCCTCAAAAGCACGAACAACAAAAGCAAAAATAGACTAGTAGGATTATATTAAACTAAAAATCTGCATAACAAAGCAAACAATTAACAAGCAAAGACACAACCTACAAAATGAGAGAAAATATTTGCAAACTATGCGTTTGAAAAAGGCTTAATATGCAGAACATCTAAGGAAGTCAGAAAATTCAACACCAAAAATAAAGAAAGAATAGAAGAAATAAGTTGATTTAAAAGAGGCAAAAGACCTGAATAGATATTACTCAAAAGCAGATGTAAAAATAGCTAAAAGATGTATGAGGAAATGTTCAAAATCATGAATGATTGAAGAATTTCAAATTAAAAAAGAATAAGCTATCTTATCATCCCTTTTAAGATGCCTAATATCAAAAAGACCAAAAACAACAAATGCTGGCAATGATGTGGAAACTGTCAGATACTGTGAGTGAAAAAAAAAAGTATATATATGTATATATAAATATATATATACAATAGTTATTATGGAAAACAATACAGAAATTCCTAAGAAATTAAACATGAACTACATTGAATCCAGTAATCCTATTACTAGATATATATCCAAAGGAAAAAGGTCAGTGTATGCAAGGAACATTTGCACTCTGATGTTTGCTGTAGCACTATTCACATTGAGCAAGATAGAGAAATAGGGAATCAAACTAAGTTTTTCTTAGCAGATGAAGAAATACACACACACACACACACACACACACACACACACAATGGAACACTATTTGATCTTTGACCATAAAAAAATGAGGCATCATTTTCAGCAACATGGATGAAACTGGAATAAATTTCATTAAATGAAGTAAGGCAAGCCCAGAAAGATATATATGATATGATCTCACCCATAATTGGAATATAAATAGTGGATCTCATAGAAGTATGAAGTAATAGCTACCAGAAGCTAAAAAGAGAAAGAAGTAGGGAAGAGGAGAGACTCATCAATGGGTATAAAGTTAGGAAGAATAATTTCTGTTGTTCTATTGCAGAATATGGTAGCTGCAGCTAATGGGTACAATACTTTACTGTATATTTCAAAGTAATTAGATGTGAAGATTTTGAATGTTCTCATCATAGAAATACAAATATTTGAGGTGACGGATATGCCAGTTACCATGACTTGATCCTTCTACAGTGAAAGTATGTGTGGAAATATCACACCTTACCCCATAAATATGTACAATTGCTATGTTTTAGCTAAAATGCAATTAAAACTTAAAATATACAGTCCTAATAAGATAAGGAATTTAATGAATACATAGTACAGAAATCACCAGTAAACATGTTAATTATCAAAAGACCTAACTCTTACATGACTTGCTGTAGAATATTTTAAGCAATCATTATTTTGGTTTCAGGACAACTCCTCTTGCTTTGCTTAGATATAAGAGAGTGAAATAAATTCCCCCATGTCTAATTAAAGATATAGTTAATTTATCCCCTTTTTGCAACACAAATAACAAAGTTCTGATTAATCAGCTCTAGAGCAAAAGTAAACACCATGCTTCACTTAATTAAAAATTAAATTTCTCCAGTGGGTTGATTACAGCAGGGAGTCTGGCTATGCCTCTGCTAAATATGTGTTGCTTGCAGGACAATGCTGGAGACAGACCTTGGGGACATGTGCATCAGAATAAACAAGAATATGCTCAGGCACTCAGTGAGGTACATCCACATTTTTATGCTCAACAAGGAAAGAGTACACAGGGAGAGGTCAAGGGCATACTGAAGAATTTAGAAACTATTAAGGCCCAAGATTCTAGTTATAGTTATTGTACAGTTACAGCTATTCAATCACCCCACAAAAGGAGGATCTCAGTGAGTTAATTTATCTATATTTATGTCGATACCCATATCTATATCTATATCTATATCTATATCTGATCTCCACCATGCAAGTATCAATTTAAATAATAAAAGGAGGTAGCATTTCCAGTTTCATAGTAACAAATTCTACACATTACAAAATTACTTTTCTTTAAATTTATCTAATTACACACAACCATTATACCAGGAACAACATTTCATTTTCTAGTCCTGTGTAAATATGTAAGACTTAGCTTTCTATTTTTGAAGAAGAGATATAATCTCACATAAGAAACTACCAAAGATTTTACCTTCAAAGCAGGAATCAAAAGCTTAGTTGATATAAGGACCAAACAGATAACACAAATGAGAAAGAAGACTAGGTATAAAAGTTGAGGACCCTGGAGACTACAATTCACTGAGGAACACTGATCTCAGTGATTGGCGGCAGGTGAGTTAGGAGCCTCCAGTGTTATGCTGTAGCCACTGTGCATATAGAAAGGAAAAACAAAATACCCCAGACATTCTTATATTTCCAAAGAAAATTAAAGCCTACATCTTATTATGAAATATTCTGACATTTGCATGTTTAATGAATGTAAACCTGCACCTAGGACACACAAAGCACTTCTGCATCCTTGTTCAGCCAATGTACCATTTCTGGTTTCTTTACTTTGGAAGGATTAAGATTCTGCAATTTTTGCCTTTAACTATAAAGGTAACCTGACACAGAAGAAAAAGCACTCATCTAGAAGTCTGGCTCTTCCAGTTCTTAAACTGGCAAGTCACATGCTGAGTAAATTACATGCTAGATCCTGGACACACTACAATGAACCTTAGTACCCCATCCAAACACTGACGTGATATATTCTAAGGGTTTTTTTTTCCAACTTCAACGTTGAGAACACCTTGGCAAGTTAAAGAAGGTATTTTAAAGATTGCATCGCTTGATTTTTCGTCCAGTGTTTCACACGTGTGTATCTAGAAAGGCACTATGGACTGAAACTCAGAGAATTCGTACAATGAAACTTAATCTCAAATGTGATGGTCATTGGAAGATAACTAGGTCACAAGGGTGGATCTCACATGAGAAAGATTGTTTCTTCTTTCTGTTCCTTGCCATGTGAGAATACAGAAAGAAGGTGACCATCTGTAAACTGACCACATACCTTCTCCAAAACCCCATGTTTGGCACAATCTTAAACTTGCTAGCCTCCATAACTATAAGAAACACATTTCTGTTGCTTAAAATATACAATCTCTGGCACCTTTTTATAGTATTCTGCACAGACCAACACAGTATGTATTATGGTCATGTACATTATACAGTCACACAAGGCCCATGATTACAAGGTTTTTTGTTTAGCTTAATGTTTTGCTGCTGTTGAATGAAATTTTAAAATAATTTACCAACAATAGTATCTATGTTTTTATCCTGGGTCACATACATTATATATCCAGGCTTGATCTCTATTCTGCATCCTAGTCTATTATCTCTATCCAGTCACCACCTATTTTAATCAATTTCACTGTCACTGAGACGCAATACCCCAGCAACACGAACAACGTACGTGAGGAGTGCTTTATTTTTGCTCAAGGTTTGTTAAAATTTTAGTCCATGGTGAGCTGGCTCCAAGGTAGCATGGCATGATATAGGGGCACAATGGAAGAAAATCTGCCTATGGCATGGCAGAGGGGAAGCTGAGAGGGTAAAGGGAGAAGCTGGGGAGAGAGATAAACCCTTCTAGGCTACACTCCCAGTGACCTACCTCCTTCTACCAGGATCCATTCCCAGCATCATATTTAGACATAAACACATCACTGGACTAATGCACTGATGATTATCAAGTTCCATGATCCAGTCCTCTCTCAAGAGCTCCACCTATGATTAAATGAGGTTTGTGGGATGGTGTTGTCAGGGGATTGGAAGGAAAATGTTTACAGACAGGACACATCATTTATAATATTATTTTTTGATGGTCACCCAAGGAGTTAAATACAAAGAAAGTACAAGAAATCTATCTACACACCGAACACCTAGAGAACCCAGCCAACGACCTGCTTCCCCATAGCAATAACCTGCATGAGTTTAGCTGAAAACGAAGAGCCCACGACAATGACTCATGCAAGTCCACTCCATGGATCTGCACTGGGGGGGCCCAAATGTCAGCAGTGGAAGCTAGAAAGTCTGTGCCAGCGGGGTGAAGGAGCTGTACAGCAGGTCAAGGATTCTGTCCTGGAGCTAAGAAATTACACTCAGAATAAGAACTAGTGCTCCCCTGAAAAGTACCACAGCCATTCTCAGTGACAATGAGGTCCCAAGCTCCTCCAATGATGAGAACAGCCTAGTACGTATCTGGAAGCCAGCATGACAAACTTGTCCTGGAGATTGAACAGCACACATCTTCCCCTCCAGAGCCAAGAAGTGATGCTCAAAGTAAGGACCAAAGTTCTCCTAAAGTGAACCGCAGCCATTCTCAGCAACAAGGTCCTGAGCTCCTCTGATGATAACAGCTGAGTTCATATCAGGGGAGCCAGCATAAGAAGCTCCTCCAGGAGAACCAATGGCTCCAAACAACAGCACTTTGGAAAACCCACAATGCTTCTCTCTTCCTCTCCATGTCTCCTTTTTATGCTGGCGACAGTCATCAGGTTGGCCATCCACGTTCAGCACCACTCTGATTCAGTCCAACTGGTGTTTAAGTTGACCATCAGTTACCATTTCACTACAGGAGGAACATCTAGAGATAAACCCTAACATCATCTTGATTGTATGACTGAGGTATTGTTTTACTGACTTCTTTACTTCCATCAAAAATTGTTTACTTATTTGTATCTAAACATTTAATGTTGCAAGCTCCAATGTGGATATGTTATGTCCAATTCTAAAAGTTCTAAAAATCAAATCAGCTTTGCAAAGTTAAATGCCTAATGCATTTCTTAGCACATAATGGATTTTTAAAGAAATATTCTCCAGTCTCCCAAAATTAACAGCTTTCTCATAAAATATCAGGAAGCATCATCTCTTAAGCTAAATTATTTGAAATATGGAGAAAATGTTGTTCCTAGTTTTTGCTACATTGTTAACTTGCCATAAAGTAGCTGAATTTATAAAGAAATCAAAGAATAAGATATCTCTAGTAATTTTAGCTTAGGAGTTTATCTATATCTAGTTAAAAATAACTAAATATATATGTACATACTTTTCAGAATAATGAATGAGCTTCATAAAAATATGCTGCTGTTGGAGCCACAATTTTCATTTTATTAGAAGCAATTCTGTCCTTAAAAATTATCTTTAATAGATAAAATATTAAAATAAATAAAATCTAAAATAAATAACAAGAACCTAAAATAAATAAATATCTTAATAAATACACTGTACTTCAAGTACAAATAAATACAGTCTCTCAACTTTATATCCACTAGAATGCACTAAATAAGAAATACCTATTTATAGAAAATTGTCTTTTAATATTTTTGTACTTTGATAGTTTGCTTCCAAAGAGTCAGAGCAATCACCAACGAGGTCATTGTAAGTGTCAATAAAGCAAAATCTTAGAGACATTTCAATATAAGAATTGTTATAGTCAAAAGTATAATTATCCTCTCATTAAACAAAAACAATTTTGTTCATTTTTAATGAGGTTTTTTTATTTTCAAATTATTTTCACTTACGAATTTGGAACCTCAATAGTCTACCATTTATTCAGAGGAAAGAAACTTTCAACCTATTAGATGTTCAATATGAATCTGTGTTCTCTAAAACTGAAGAATGAGCTTTAGGAACAATGGAGGTTAAGAGCAGAATATATTTATTGAGAAAAAGAAAGCTTCAGTCTGAGAGAGACAGAAGGGTTTCCCAGAGGGTTGCCAAAGATTCTGTCTTTTCTAGGGACTTTTATAGAACAAAACAGTGAGGTTAGGTGGGTCCAAGGTGGGGGAAAATGGGGACTTGCAAAGCAAGGGGGCATGAGGTGGGACAGAACTATGGTCAGCCAATAAGGTTATGAGTACAATTGCTCAGGTAAAATTGATTAAATCTGACTCCCATGGGGAAGTGAGTCATGTAGCTAAGGGGCATGAATACAGAATAGAGACTTTTAAGGTGTTGGATTAATGACTCCTTCTGGCTTCCTCAAAGTGATGCATAACTAGAACATTAATCCCTGATGTTTGCCCTTTGGGTGTGGCTGTGTTTGTTTTGTCTTTTGTCTTAAGATCTGGCCTGCAGAGGGAGGTGTCTGTCTCCTCCAAGGTTGCAACGTATCTGGTCTTCTGCACTGGCTCCTTCAAAGGCCCAGTCCTACCTGCCTACCTATATTTCTATTTAACTCAGCTGCCTATAACACCATGAGATATTTATGGCAATGATTAATATTTTCATAATGCATATAAAAAAAACTCAAGTCTTTGGAAAGTCTTTTGGTAAGTTTTCTGCAATGATCCTTTGCCTACCATTCTAATTTCTTGTGACTGATTGGGATCTCTTGGCACAGGAAGACCACCAGGGCCTATAAGATAATCTCTATCACTCCAGTCTATTCCTAATTTACTGCCAACTTCTTGAAGGGAAAAAAAAAGCCATTTGCAACAGCTAGGGCCACAATAATTCTGCACAAAAAATGCTAACACTTAGCAGCAGATCTAAAGTATGAGAATTTATTCAGCTTACAACTCTATAAGTCATCTGAGAGTTCCACTGACCAAGGTATCAGCTGGGTTCACTCGCAGACATATGTGTTTTCAGTTAGGAAATTTCTCATCATGAATCTATTCTGCTGTTTATTCCACTTTTATCTCATCTTTCTTTTGGAACTGGTGAATTTGCAAAAGTACATTTTTCTTATGGTGATATCTAAAGGGAAATATAATAAATAGAGGCATAACAGATCTCTTGATGTATTGCCTTAGGATTGGTACATAGTCGCTTCTACACCATTCTACTAGCTAAAGAAATCATATAGTGAAACAATAGAAGCAGAGAGAGGAAAAATCGGCACCTAGTGGAAAGCCACTCCAGAGATGCTTGATAACGGGGTACATTCAAGGTGGGATGAAGAGTGAAGACCCATAATGCCTTACAATGCCAGTCTATGTCTATGCATTCCTCGCTCTCCTTACTCCTCGTTATGGAGAAATAGTATAGCAATAAAAACATTTTAAGTTAAAATAGTATCACCTTAACATATCGTCACAGTATTCACAAAATCATAGTATTAGTTTTTTGTCTTCTGTTTTTGTTTTTGAGACAGGGTTTCACTTTATAGTTTAGGCTGGCCTGAATTCAGAATGTAGCCCAGGCTGGTCTGGAACTCACTGTGATCCTCCTGTCTCAGCCTACTGAGTGCTGGGATTGCAGGTGTGTGCCACCAAGCCCAGCTAGTGTTATAGCTTTCTATCCCTGTTTCTGCTTTTTGGACATGATTAGAGTACAGTAAATTCTTCTTTGGTTTTTAATCATTTTTATTTGGGTTTTATGAACAGCATTTCATTTATGTGACTTGATTAATGAAGAAACTACTGCAGTGTGACCAATGAAAAACACAAGACTCCTTTGTCAGATATGACAAGCCCTTACTGATTGTGGAAACATCTTCAAGTTTCTACCATCTTTGGACTTCTGTCTCACTATCCTACTTTGTGAATACTATGTAAAGATGTATTAAGTACCTCAGACAATGCCTAACAATGAATAGATGTTAAATAAATACTGATTTTCCTTTTTCTCCACATTTCTCAAGGGACAAATTTACTTTGCATTATTGCTTTGATACAAGAAATTACTCATTTCTTAATCTCCAGAAATGAAGTAGGAAGTCTGACTTCCGAAGTGTTTATCTAGTAATATCATTGCATTTTATGGCAGATTTATTGAAACAGTAACTGATTCACATCAAAATTGAACACAAAAGTTTCATAATATCTTGCACAGTGAGAAGTATCAATAGCATGAAATCATTGTAAATCGAACTGGACAAAACACTAGATAGATTTCTACTGTGTCATGTAATCAAGTAAATGCATTTGAGAAGCTATTCCATTCATATAAAGCTGGAAGTTTTCTTACAAATGGTCCTGTGAAATTGACTCTGATGAGATACCTTCTTTGGGTACCTTTAAATTCCTTCATTCAAAACCACTATAAGTTCTGTCTTAAAACATGCATCTAATATAAAGGCAGAGAAAAAGTGCCTTATGTTGTATTTTCTAATAAAAGTATTGTCAAATTAAAAATAAAAATACTCTCATTATCAAAAATTTTTAAAAGTTCTAGCAAAATGAAGAAAAACATCAAATGTCCTATTAGACTAACACAATCAGTACTGATACCATAGAATGCATAAACATGGTAGACTTCTCCAAATGATATTTAATATATAATTATTTAAACATTAAATATGCCATATATGCATTCTTCCCTTTTTCTTTTTTGACTTTTTTTAAGTTCCTTTTTGTCTTCTTTCCTTCTTTTCTTTCTTTCTTCTTTTTCCTTCTTCTCTTTCTTCTTTTTCCTCCAATTGGCCTATTGAGTTTCGTCTATTAAAAAATTATGCTCAAATAGAAGAGCATGCCTCTCTCGCGTCTATCTGAAGTGTTACTTTCTGAGAATCCCACTAATAGCAAATCGTAGTTACAGGGGCAGTTTAATCTTTCTGTTATGTGTTGAAGAACATTCAAGTGGATGAAGGACATTATAATATTTATGCCTCAAATATAAGGGATTGTTGAGCTGAGGACAATCATAAAGAAGGCAATCATTCTGCTTTCTGTTTACCTAAAAACAGAACAAGGCTTCAAAAAGACAAAGCATCTTTCTTCCCTCCGCTCCTTTTCCCACTTAAAGACAGAATGTAAATTTCCCTCTATGGTGCTTGCTTATCAGCTCCAAGTCAGCACAAGAAGAATATGTGTGCAAACTGTCCTCCTAGAAATTTACCTTCCCACGAATTTCTCACCTCTGAAGCCTAGACTACTTTTCCTTTGTACTCTTCTTGTTAAAATACTATTTAAAGCAGACTCCTAGCACTCTGCCTTAGATTGCTTTTCTCCCGTGAGATGCATACCGTACATGTTAATAAGCTTGCTTAGTTTTCACTTAATCTGTATTTCCTGTCAAAATCTGTCCCAGCTATGAACTTAAAAGGATTGGAGAAAACTTACACATACTATATTTCTCCTTCAGCAGTACATCTTGTAACACGGACTTCATTTAACCTAGTTTTGAATTTTTTGTTGTTTCTTGTTTTATGGGGGGGTTGTTTGTTTGTTTGTTTTTTGAGACAAGGTTTCAGGAAGTCCCTAAGTTGCCCAGACAGGACTTGAACTTGTGAACCTCCTGCTCAGCTACAACCTAGTTTCTCAGAAGACTTGGCCTCTAGCCCCTAATTCTGTTTTTGGCTACAATTTCTCTTGTATTAACACTATAAGTCTCTTGCAAATTGCCACCACTTAGAGTTGTACCTTCTCCTCCCAACATGTGACATGCTCATTTGTATCAATCAGCTGCCCTAGCTAAACTGTTTTTTTTTTCCTTCCCAATACGCAGATATTTCAAAGTTGTCATACTTTGAATCACATACACTTGAAGACTTAAAGTCTTCAAGAAATTTAAGGAAACTTAGAAAAAGAGGAAAAAATATTCAAGAACCAAACTTGCAAAGCCTCACCTGTCCCAAGAAGGAATAATAGGTCTAAGATAATAAGGATTATTCTGTTAATAAATCTTATCCCTATCATGATTATAAAAAACAGTATTCTACAGCATGAAAAATTATTTTGAATATATTTCAATGACCATGCACCATAAATATAACCTAATTTCTTGAACCCTTTCCCTGGTGTTCAACATTTATGTTGTTTCCAGCATTTTATTATTATAAATAATGCAGTCACATTTTGGTGCATGTGGCTATTTTGTTTTGTGGTGCTAGAGATGAAACCCAGGACCTCACACATGCTAAGCAAGCATTCTACCACTGAGCTACACCCCTACTGTTTGATTCTTTCATATTCAGTATTTTCTTGGAAAATATCACAGATCATTGTGTGAAAAATCCTAAGTGCTTCAAAGATATTTGACTTATTTCTAAGCCTTAAAAATTCAAAAGCCTGGGTCAATGTTGCATTTCAATTGCATTAAGAAAATAAGGGTTTTACTTCATTTTCACTTATAATATTTATGAATTTAGTACAACTTTCAAGTATAATAAATACATATGCCATGTCATTGGTTTAATTTACATTTCATCACTGGCATTTTGAAACTGTATTTTGAATAGTTTCCATATCTTCAAATCTTAGCTGTATTTCCTTTTCAGTACATTATTTGCAAGCTGTGCCTCATCCTAATAAGGAACATATATAAAACCTGATAAAGTCTATATCATAAGTTTCAAGCCAGGAAAGGATTCCTTTTACTGAGGATATATTCCACATGAGCTATTTCTACTAATTTTAAATCTTTCTATCTATTGTAAAGGACTCAAATATTTACAAGACAATTTGTAAGCTTTTCAATGCATATTAGATTATTTGAATTAATGTTAAAATCAGAAATCATTTATGTTCATTGTTTCAAAATACCAAGTTTTAAGGAATACACTCTGCTTTTTGATGCTACTAGAACTTCTTCCACACTCAAAAAAACATTGTATTTATCATTTTTGTTATTGTAACAAAATACTAGAAGGAGGTTAACATTTTAAACAAAAGAGGCTTATTTACCTCACAGTTTTAGAAATTGAAAGTCTACCAAATAATATTGTGCCAAATCTGGCAAGGTCTGCTTAGCAAATAGCAGAAGTGCACACAATGGAAGAAATTACATCGCTAAACAGGAAATAAACACTAGGTTCTCATAATCTTTTCCATAGCTCTGTTCATCAGTGGACCTAAGCATTTCCTACTAGGTCCATACTTCTTAAAGAATCTATTGCTTTCCAGTACTGCCCTCATGGAACTATGACTCAAACCCATGAGCCTTTAGGGAAACACATTGCAATAATATGAAAATTATAGCCAACATTATTATTGGGATTCTAGGTATAAAGTTGAGAGCTGGGACCTGTAGCCAAGATCAGCACCAAGCATCTGTCTTCTTTTTCTCTTTTTTTCCCTTATACATAATAAAATTTCCACAGTGAAGACATTTTTATTTGAGTTACTGAGATGAAAGATCAAAACCCATATAAAAGTAACTGTTTTATCTGATCATTGAAATGTCATGATTTAAGTTAGAATTCCCAAAAAAGAGTATGTTAGGATATGAAATATAATGACATTAATACCTTCTTAAAATACATGATCACTATCTAATATCTTTTGTTAGTGAAGAAAAAGGAAAAAAGGAAAAGAAAACCAGCATTTGTAAATTATCTACCATGTGCCAGAGTTTCAGAATCACTCATGGAGTTATTGAAAATCTTCACTGACTGACATCCAGTTTGACAGAAGAAAGAGAAACAACTCTAGACACACTCAGCCACCTTCTCTTTGACAAAGGAGCCAAATACCTTCACTGGATGAAAGATATGCTCTTTAATAACTGTTGCTGTTAAAACTGGCTTTCTAACTGCTGAAGATTAAAAATAGACCCATGTCTTTCACCATGCACTAAACTAAAATCGAAATGTATCAAAGATCTAAATATTAAAACAGAAACATTACGTATACTGGGAAGGTAGACTAGGTGGAGCTCTTGAGGATAATGGTGTAGGCAAGGACTTCATGAACAGAACTCCAATCACACAGGAACTACCACATAGAGATTTTAGACTCTGACATCTTATAGCCCATATCCCTATACATGCAAACTTATCTCTCTTCTGTCATTTTCAATGTCTATTCAGTCTTCTACCCATGGTCATTTTATTTCTTCTTTTACATCTCTGTTGGAACAAAATATTTTCATCACGTGTCTCTATGCACTTTAGTTCTCATTGCAACTGACCACATTATGGCATTTTGACAATTTTTAACCTACTTAAAAGATATTCCCCTTTCATTATATCTTTATTTTCTTCATTAGTGTTCCTACTTGCTCATTATTCTTCTTTAATTTCTTAGTTTGTGTGCCCTTTCTCTTCTCACTCCTTCAATGTAGGAATTCTCAGTGATTATACTAGTTTTTTAAATTCTGAATATCATCTCCAAGTAGATTTGATCTAACACTAAAGTTGTAACATTCATCTAGATGCTGAAATCTGCAGAATTTGTGTTAAAAACCTTCTTCCATGAATTAATTTAGTAAACTTCCCACTAGCTATCCCCCTAAAATTTATATTCAAATAACTCATTCTGTCTAAGCAAAATCTCTTTATTGTATCCTTCAGAGACTGATTATTACCATGCACAAAATGATAGTGGAATGGAATTCTACTTGTTATCCTTAGATTTTCTTTGTCTCATATCTACATATCCAACCAATAAGCTTTGCTTAACATGTATATAGTCCTACAATAACATTCTAACTGGTCCCATGAGATGATTATCACTATTAAAATCTCCATTAACTACTCTCATGTTGAAAACACTCTTCGCCTTCTTGTTACCTTTTAATTACACTCCAAATTTAGTAGTCAATAATCTTTGTGAGCTGGAGTGTGACAATTCCTCGTTTCATGACCTCTATGTCCCATGCCCCATGATGCTAATTCACTTGTGGTTATATGTTTACTTTTTACTGTATTTGTCCACATTGTATTTCTTTTGCTCAGAATGTCTTTCACATTTGTGTCTACATGAGATATGCTCACTATTACAAAAATAGCTATTATTTCTTTCTCTGAATTTCTGTACTTTTCTTATATTATCATGCTGGGTGACCTACTGATTATAGTTACCTTCTTTTCACTTTACTTTCTTCATAAGATAGTATTGCACAGCACAATGTACAACATAAAGTAGTGGTTGACAAACATTTTAAGAGTTTTGCTGAAATCTCTTCAATTCCACCAATATGGAAAAAGAAAGAAAACAGGAAAAGATACTGCTTTCTAGGTTCACAAAATTTCACAATCAAACCAATGAAAATTATTATTCAGAACAACTAATGGAAACAGTGGCCATAGTAATCAGTTCATACCAATTGTTTAGCTGTTTAATTGATTTGTCATGATAAAAATATTTAAATTTTACTTGGAAAAAATTTATTGTTTTGTGATTTTTTGACATTTTCTAGTTATTTTGGTATATGTAAAATAGACTTTGAATGACATGGTTCACCCTAATTTCTTATCTGTGCAACAAAGAAACACTGAACTACTGTCATACTTTGTCATTCAGTGTTTCAAGGTAGTTACTTAGGATCCGTTGTTGTCACTGTAATATTGACCTTCCTCTGTTTACCCATAAAAAGCTCAATAACACTCATCATTGTGTTGAAAGGTTAGCATGAAAGTATAATGTTTAAGTGCTTAAATGCATAATATTTGATTTACCTTTGTTTATTTTAAAAATATTTTATACTACATCCTTTATCATCAATTTAAATAGTTAACTGCTTTAGGAAAATTGTACCATTCGATGTCGTATTTCACTATCTTGTAAATGTTGATAAATGATTCTCCTTGGTCACTGATATTCAGCGTGACATGAAATATGTCTTGATATATAATGCTCTAACAATTGTCTTTGATAATGCTCAAATTAGGTACAGAATGAACATTGTGCAAAGCATGAAAATAAAAGCCCAAAAGTGGAGATTTTTCAAGAGCATATGGAAATAATATATACAGTTAATCAATTGTGATTCATATGGACAAAAAATGACTGTGACCATTGTTTTAATTATCAAAATTACCCTTTTCTTTTTTACTGAATAGTTAGCTAATAGTATGCATCATTATTTTACTTCCTTATAAACTAATACTGTTCTCTCAGCATTTAGGTTTTGTTTTTTTAGAGGGCAGTTTAACCGTGAACAGAATTTTAACCAATATGAAAATAAAAGATAAATAAAAGTAATCCCATAGAAAATATGTGAAGGGATTATTTGGAAACCTTTTCCAATATTGCAAACAATCTTAACACCCATGCAGCCAGTCCATGTTGCTATTGCTAAGGCTTCACCAATTGCACCTGTGGCATTACAATAGACTTCTCTAATTTTCTTATAGGAGCCTCTCCCAAAGTCAGCTGAGAAATGGATAGAGTACATATCTAAACACAAACCTTGCATATTTTTTCCTATGGAAAAATCTTTGTTAGTGTTCTATTGCCAATACAACAAAACTGGAATTTTTTGTGTGGCACAGAACATTCAAATCTATCCCTGATTTGCCTTTCCAAAATGATCTCTGTCTCAACTCACTCCCAAATAGAAATATTAACACTCTGGGCTGGGGATTTAACTCAGTGGCTCAAGAGCTTACCTGGTAAGTGTTAGGTCATGAGTTCGATCTCTGGTACAAAAAAAAAAAAGAAGGAAAGAAAGGTAGGAAGAAAGGAAGGAAGGAGGAAACATTAACACACCTACCTATCACATTTCCTTAGTCTTTCTCAACTGTAGTGTGTTTTTATAAAGGTTATTTAGGCAGCTCTTTCTCCAAAAGGAAAATTCTTATTCATCCTTCAAGATCCAACTCAAACAGTGGCTCTTTTGTGAACCATTTGGCAACATTTCTAGGCACATAATTACTACCCTTGTCTATCCCCATACTACTTTGTTAAATATACTAACCTTGTATTATAATTCTCTGTTTTCTCTTATCCTTAGAGTTTCTCAAAGGCTGATATCACTACCACTTTTTTCTGCACCTCTTGTGCCGAAGACAGAGAGGAGAAAGTGTTTCTTTTGACACATGAGTAAGGATTATTTATGCATATGTATATATCCATATGTGTACATATGCATATAAAGTATTACTCTATTACTATGTAGATAGGTATATCTTTTTTTCTGCTCTTAATTCAATGAGGAGGGGTATTCCTCCCTACGTTTCTGTCTACTCTTCTTTTTGTCTCCATATACCATATCCAGAACCTCAAGAGTGCAATCACGTTCAACATGAAGTCAGTAATTGAAAGGTGACTGCATGGCCACCTTGGACTAAACAGAGTTCTGAAGCTCTGACTTCACACTCCAAATCTATCCATATCCTGACTATGTTTGACATCATCTGTTGACTGTTGTCTGCTGCAAGAAAAATGTTGACAGGTATCTTTCTAGTCTTAACTTTGGCAGGAGCATCTGAAACAAAGGCTGCAATTTCAAAAGACTTCTGGCTTGTTGGTGCCAATTTCAGCAACATGGAAAAGGCAGTTTGGATCAGAGGACTGAACACTGGTGACAGAGGTATATCACATACCTCATAGTTTTTCATGTGGGGTTGCTATGCTGCACAGCTGCTCTTCACCTCCTATTAAACTGTCTTTGCCTTTTTGAAGTGGAAGAGTTTTTTCTATTGCCAATTGATAGCTGGGAGTCTAGAATCAGGAGAAAAACCAATCATGGTACCTGCTATATATAAATTTGCATTATTATAGGTGTCTAATCACAGCATGTGCTATATTTGATATGCATATTTGAGAAGACTAATGAGGTGCTCTTGTGCAGTGCTGTTCCTCTCTTGGGGCCAATTTGCCCAAAGAAAATGTGGATCTTGCTATAACATGTATGTAGCCAATGGGACCATCCAAATTTAGATTTTATGAATAAATTAAAGAGTCTTTCAGATTTAAGACTCAGTATATGCAAATCTAATTAGAAAATAGACCAAAGTCACATCTCTTAATCTAACATGTCCCAGCAAATAAAAGGAATAGCTTGATTTTCCTTTTTTTTTCACTAAAAAGTCAAATTTATTTCACAACTTATTTAGAACTTAGGCAAAGAGGAAGGGCAAACTGACATAATTATTTATCGAACTATTCCTCAAGGGAGGATTTTGTATAAAAAGTCAGGTTTTCTAATGTTAGGTCTCTCAATTTGCCCTTCTTGACGCTCTTGACCATCCTTCTCTGTGTAGATCACCTTTGAAGCTCTAATACACTTGATTGTATCAAGGGGCTGCTGGGTTTCCAACTGAAATTTGCCAAAATGATTACCAAAAGAAACTAGAAAGAAGTAATACAGTGTGTGTTACTCTGGTTTCTGTTCTTGACTATTCTCCAACAGGCTGTGTCTCTTGATTTAAGTTCACTGCTTCTTTTAAAGCATCTAACATGCAGTGTTTTCTATCCTTTTATTTCCAGTAACTATGTCCTCTCCTTGTTCTCTTGACTCTAACTAGGCAACAGATTTGTCACTATCTAGGAGTACTGCAGTATCTCCTGTGGTTGTCCCACAGTCACACCCTGGTAGGTGCTCCTTTTGTTAATTAAACTCTATTGGATTATTGTACTTTGTATGTATCATTTCTGGAAAATAGGTCTGTGTATGGGTATAAGCATGTATACATGTGTTTGGGTTTGTGTGTGTATACACATGTTGTGTTAGAATATATTAAACAGGATATTCTCTAATCTGTGAATACTTAATCATTGTGAAGCTGATATTATATTTCAGAATTAATTTTTATTCATCTATATCTTGATTACATTTTACATGAAAAAGTATTATTTGTCTTTTTGTAAAATGAATCCTCTTCAATGTAGATTTATTTTATGTTTCGCATGATTTTATTTGAAGAAATTTCCCTATCTTAATTGTGACATGATCTCACAGAGAAAAGTATTACTTTTTCATCATTTATCCTTTATATAAACTTCCAAAATATAAATAATATTAATATGATTTTATATTTCAAAAATAGGTACAGTATAGTGTCTTATCTATGAATGGACTTGAAATTACAAACCTGAATTGTTCACCCCATCCTAAAAAGATTATTTTGGGAGGAAATCGTTTTGATTGATCCCTGTAGTTAAAAGTTAAACAAAGGTTCTTTTATTAAATGGAAGTATTTAAGATCCTTTAATTCCAACCATGGGTAATGCTCTGTAATGGGTAGCAGACCTGATTATCTGTTAATTATTTCCCTTAAAGAAATGTTTCTTTACTAGTTATGATTTGAATTCTCCCTGCATGTTCTTGCTAAATCAAATTTGTCTGTTTAAGGAGTTGCTCAAAGAAGGTGGAACTTAGTGACGGGAAAGGTACCTGTCTTGGTTAATTTTCTCTGATTGCTGAGACAAAATACCCAACACCCAAAATAAAAGAAGGAAATATTTAGCTCACAGTTTGTGAAGGTTTCACTTCATCATTGGCTGACTCCAAGGCAGGGTGGCATGGCACCAGGGCAACAGTTCAAGGCCACAGGAGACAGCAAAAGCAACAAGGACAAAGGGGAGGGCAGGGGCAAGTCTCTACTTCTCCCTTATATTTTAAGCAGGCTACCATTCCCTAGGGTGGGTGTAGCACTCACACCCTCTCAGTGCTCTCCTCTTGCACAGGCTCAGGATGTTTACAAAGTGAGAACTCTAGTCCCCTGCTGAGTCACTTCATTAAACTTCTAAACTTCTTAAGTTGACACAATGCATCAACCACCATAGGAGCAAAAACCACAGATGAATCTTCCTTTGCATTGCTAGAAAAAGTGTGCCAATATACAGGTCCGACCTTGATACAACATGACATCAGATGGACTCTCAGTGATCCTTTTGTGGTTTATTGAGAGAATTTCTAACTCAGATTCATAGTATGTTTAATCTAGAGTTAGTGAAAGTACAAGCAATAAAACTAGATACTAGGACATTAGAAAAGCTTTCCCAGACAAGGAATATGCTGATGTCTTCTCAGCAAATACACATACAATAATATACATTGCAAATTTTACAAATTTATATTATTCTAAACATTCAGTGGAGTTGAGTTAAAAGTTAGACCTTGAACCGTTTCCACATGGAGCTACAAATCCATCTCTCCTAAATTTCTACACAGTAACCAGAAATGAAGAACTGAGTCTTTTTCTTAAGACTACATTCCAGGTCACAGGGAAAGGTATTAGTGAAGGATAACCATGCCCTGAGCAGTAGTGATAACTACTGCAGCCAACATCAGTAGGGCCAGCGCTGTGGCAGCATGTCTGGGGGCTGAAGTAGAATAACGAGGGAGGCTTATTTCTGAGCACTCATGTGACAGCTATCTGTGGAGCTCTTAGAAATAGCTGCAGGACATGGACAGAGATGCTAATTTGTGTTATTCAAGCACATGGGGAGATGCCTTGGTAATGTGGATATTTAGAGTTACTTGTGATGATGTGTGATAGTCATAAGCTGGTCAGGGCAGGGAACGTTTGCGTTATATAAGCCTGATTTGTTATGCAACATGAGTCACATGAACTTCTTTTCCATTTTTATAACCTAGCACAGACAGATAAAAACTCTATTTTTATGATTTCTTTTTCCCTAAAGGGGTCTCTCTGTTTTGGAGGAGGTGAAACAAATTGCTGTTTAATAAAAATATCTCTTTTTCCAAAGAGGTTACTTCATACTCTAAATAAATTAGTTGAAATGTGTGTAGTCGATTCCTGTTTTATAAACAGAATCTTAGCATGTCGGTAAGCTGAACAAAGCAATGAAATATCAATTCAAAGCATAAAATAAAAGCAGAAATTTTCAGTCAGTTCAACCAGAAAGTAATCCAACATTTCTTTCTGAAAATTCCATACAGAATTCCAAAGATAGCTGGATTATACCACCCAGGACAGTATTAATCGTTCAAACACATAAAATATTTTAACTTTGTATAATTTATTATCCCACTAAATAGTGAAGCCACACAAATATCACAGACTGTTTATGGGATGGGCATATTCATGAGTAGTAGAGAGGAGGAATCAGAAAGATTTTAATTAATTGACAATACATTCATTAGAAAGTGTTTGTGATAGAAGAAAAGGTTGAATAAAATCATAGGACATGCTAGAGCTGAGTACAAGTCACTATATCTTGCATATTAATGTCATGCATATGGAGTCGCTATTGAAGATATTTTCCAACTCTCAATAGAAAAGTCAAGTTCAAGCTGGAATACACCCTATCTTGTTTTTTAACCTCTGCTCAGACACAAAGCCTGAGTTAAATTAATCATTAAGCAAAACAGCATGGAATTTAAGGCACTTTCTTCCCTAACTCGGAGGAAACATGTTCAATACAGACTATATCAATAAGTAGAAGTTTTTAATGATGTCAAAAAAACTCAGAAATGTTTGTTAATACAGGAATTTGAGTGGAAATAAAGTGAATAAGAAATAATAGAGAAGGAAGAGTAGGAAGAAGGGAGGAAACAAGAAAGAAAAGGAAAGAGAGTAAGAGGTAAGAGAGAAATGATAAAGAAAAAGAAAACCAGAATGAAGGAGGAAAGAAGAGGTGAAAAAGCATAATTCAGAAACTGAATTTCATCCCTGGCTCCAACTCCCTCCTGGAGACCACAGTTATCCACTGGGAGAGCTTGGAGCCAGCTATATCCAGGTCAGTACCAACCCCCAGTTACTGTGACACACCTGATCAGCTGTACATGGTGCAGCATCCCACAGTAACTATTATCACATCATGAATTCTTCCCCTATTCCTCCACATGCTGCTCCTTCTGGAATTCTAACTCCATTAGAAACTCATGACCCACAGCATAAGAGCTTCATAGACTTTCCAATAACTAGTCCAAAGAGCAAGACCACTCCCTCAAGATCCCACTTCCTTAATATCTTCTCTCCTGTAATGGTACAGACTGGAAAGACAATGTCAAAGTTTTGATTCCCAGTTTCAAGTCAAAACATTACTTTTCTAACCACTGGCAAAGGCCTATTTTTATGTCTTGCCTCATTGTTCTCAAAAACAATTTGTGCAATCCTTCACCTTCTCACATCCCTCTAACTCTCCTTCCCCAAGTATCTCCACCAGCTTTCTTTGGTCTCTTACATGCTACACACAGATTCAATTCTCCACATTCTTAGAAAATTCTTCCTTAGCCTTATAACCTCATTGGCTTTTCACATTCTGTCTCTTTTTCAACCAAAATTCTTACCATTTTTGTTATCCCAATATCTGCTCCTCTGACATTTTTCCTCTCATCACTCTGACTCCCTTTTGTTTAATCCCAAGTCTTCAGTGTCCCTATGTTTCTTTATTCATCTCTTTTCCCCTCACCATGGTCTCTTTCTTTAGTCAGGCACACCCATTCCTAAACATTTAAATTTTTCTTGCAACTGCACCAGAGAAGTTTCTGGCATGCAGAATACCTGCTATACACATTTCTCATGAAGACTGAACATGAGGACTGAACATGACTGAACTGAACACCAAAGATCTAACGTCATCGCTGGAACATAGGTTTAACTCAACAAGTTTTTACAGTATTTAAAAGCAGAGGAAATGTTTGCATATACTGATGATTGCCAAATATAATTCCATCATAGATGTCTGTAATGAACTGTGATTTAAAAATGAAACTATATGTGGCACCTATGTATCTGAATATCCCAAGACAAGTCCAAAACTAGTTTCATTGCTTTCCTCACTCCTCCACTTACCTCTCACCTACCCCCGTGTCACGGTTTGTGTCTTGGTGTCCCCTCAAAGCCTCTTGCCCTCGTGGAGGTGACTGATTCTAATGTTTGTGAGTGGTTTGTTGTTTAGCACTGGGATTGGTGGTGTCAGTGCTGCACCTGCCCAGCCAACATACAATGTAAGGGAGAGATGGAGGCATGCTTTCTCACTTTTTATCATTTTCAGTCTTGTTGCTCACAGCCACCATGGATGGTTCCCCCTTAGCCATGCCACCCTACCTTGGAGCTAGCTGAGTATGGAGTGAAAACTCCAAAAACTTTTCCTTCCTTCATTTTTGGCATCAGGTATTTTGTCTCAACAATGAAAGAAAAGTAACAAAGACACCCCTAAAATAGTTACGTTGTTTTTCCTTAAAAGCTCCCAGAGTTTGGCTAAGGTCAAATTGTCTCCCAAATATGAAACACATGTCATTTTAAATTCCTCCCTCTTCTATACTACTCTCCAAACACAGTAGATTTTAACTTAATTAACATCTAGGATTCACCTTCTCTCCAGCTGATCATTTTCTGTTTCAGATCCATAGCAATTCATTCCTGAATTGCCTTCTCATTTGCCTTATCATCTTCTCCCACTAGTCCAGAGTCTACACTGCCAAGAAAGACAATGCTTAAGAAAAATTCAACATACCTTTATTGAAGGAAATAACCCACTTTCCATGAATACTTCATTTTAAAATGTTCACATCATTGCACAGAGCTCTGCAATCTCCTTTTCTCTTCCTATACTTATGGTATCAGCTTTTACCCATGTCTCTTATGAAATTCAATCCAACAATACTAAACTCAGTATTTCAGGTATATCTAAACTGTCTTGCATTTAGATATACTATCTGCTCCTTCTGTTGAGTTATGATGTTACCTAGTGTCTCCACCAGTCCACTGGTTCTGGTCCACCAGAAGACCTTATATCCATTTTTAAAATTCCAAATTATTTTTATTCTCTTATACACTAATTTCCATCATTCCAGAAAAAAAATTCATCAATTTTAGAGTAAACACATCATGAAAGGGTAAGATTTAACTCTTGGTTTGACCTTTTTTTTTAAGCTATATTGTCCTGATGAAGTGTGAAGTTTCCTCACCTAAACTGGGAAAACCTAGGGTCAGATGTTCGCTAGATCCATATCAACTCAAAGCTGCCATAAGTTTGTTTAAAAATGAAGTTTTCACAGTTCCTTCTGCTACACTGACTCATTCCAGCTGCACACAGTGCCACATCTCACAGTAACTGTTATTACCAAGTTTCTGTTTGTCATATTAGTCTGCTCTTTGCCTTACCCAATGTGTAAAATGGGGACAGTAGTTCTGAAGCTTTATTAATATGAGGAAATGAAAATGCAAATGCTCAAAAAGCTGTAGTTCTTATGAACATCTAAAGAACTATGTAGGTGCTATTAGTCAGTACACAATTATCATTTTTGTCATATATCTGTCGTCTCTACTAGATTGTGAGACCTTTTCAGAAAAGATACTTTGTACTATTCTGAATCTCTGTATCTCTAGAACTTAATGTACTCAGAATTTTTTAGCTACTCAATATGTATTTGTTGAATAAATATACAATAAATGAATAGTCACTATTGTCATGGTGATATTACTGTGTGACACATAGGAATTCAGCAGTCTCCTTCAACACAGAGGACCTTTTACTAAAGATCTTTAGTCAATCTCCAGTTGCATTGATGTCACATTTGTAAGTCAATGTTTTTGATATTACAAAACAATTTTGTGAAGATCAGGAAATAAGGATTAGAGAAGACAAAAAGATGAGTCAGTGATCAAATATATAGAGGTAGGGAAGTTTCTACCTGTGTATCTCCTAAATCTTCTCACTTTGAAACACCTGTATCCATTCACATACAGTAAACTTGTTTCCAGGACCAACTGTCCTATCTCCCATTCACAGTTGTAGAGCTTTAGGATTAGTACCTTAGTCAAGATTTTCATCTTCCCCGATGATCTTGGCAGCATCGTCTTTTGATTGTCAGTTTCTCCTACCAGTCCACGAGTTACTGCTGAATATATTCTACAGTCAATCTCTTATGATTAATCTTGGTTGGCACCTTATACATCCCCACATTAGAGTACTGCTTTTTTTAAGTTATTGGCTATTGTAATAGGCAAACACAAAAAGAAAGATAAATAGAAGTTAATATTAGTTGGACATTCACTATGCACCCCTCACCGTGCTAGACAATTAAAACATACTGCCTTAATTCTCACAATACAAAATAATTTACATGTGAGGACACTGAGATCCATAGAGATTAAGTAAATTGTCACAGAAGTAGTACTTAATAAAAGTTTATTCTGCCTCATAAGATAAAACTACATTGTTTCCCTTTAACTTTAAAAACTGTATTTTAGCCTAAGAAAATATTAAATAATTATGTATCCTTGTGATATATAACCTTCAAGTGGGAGTAGAGATAAAAGTTAAATGTTTTCTAAAATTAAGCTAGTCACGAGATGGGCCTCTCGAGAACCTGCCCCACTGTGTCAGAGAGGCTCCAACCAGAAGACAACTAGCCTGCCTTCCTGGGGAGTGCACTACCCGAGTGGACTCCAGGAAGTGAAGCATGCGCCTCCCTTATGCCTACCCACCAGCATGTGGGCTAAGAATAAAGGACAAATTACCCACACACACACACACACACACACACACACACATGCCCCCACCAGTAAGCAACCTGCTGGTTTGGAGGTCTGGCTAAATTGATAGCAACTAAGATACATAAAGCAACTAAATGCTAGTATTGTTTTGTTGATTTTGCAGGCCTGGGGCCAGCAGCCTGAGCATCTCTTTGGAAGATGACAGTAGGCAATGTAGCAAATATGGGGGATTTTCTTCTGTCTTGTCTTCGAAGCCCAATATTGTTCTCATTGTTTTGCTTAATCTGATTAATTTTTTTGCTTTGTTTTATATTCTGTTTTTATTGGTTTTATTGTGTTTTGTTTTTGGTTTGATTTTACTATACCTGTTGGAATGGTCAATTATTCTGAAAACAACAAGATATACTATAGTGGCTATTGTTTTCATGATATCTTTCTTTGAAGTTCGGTACCAGTTCTACTGCTTTATTTAGATTGACTTTGTTCTGCTATGTTTTGTTGGATTTTACTATCTTTAAAATAAAAAAAAGTAAAAAATAAAATAAAATAAAATAATAAAAATAAGCTAATCACTAACACAATTACAGAAAAATATTTCCTAGTCCTGGTACGGGGCCTGGGAGGAATCCAACAGACACATAGTCAATCAGTGTACAAAGTTATTATTTTTATGACTTTACTTGAATAACAAATTAAATTAATATTAAAAATATTTTAATTAAAAATAATTTAAATTAAAAATAATATTTAACCAAGAAATTACTTGTGCTCTTGAGTCCTTGTAACTAAATCCTTTTTATCATCCATTCATTGACTCCCATTCCATTGAACCCCACTTTGACAGAAAAGAGAAAACTAAAGTAATTGATTAATTTTGTGCTGGAGTTAAAGAAGAAATCTTTGCTCTGCAGCCAAAAAACTTCAAGTTCATATTTAGCTCCCTTGTAGAACAATTAGAGAGCTTTCTTAGTTACACTGACCAGGTGCCTCTAAAATGGAAAGTCAAGTTAATTTAATGGAAATCTAAAAATAGTGCACATAGTTTATGTGGGCTGGCAAGTGGTAATCAGAACAATATCATTTTATTCTGTAATGATGAGCAAGAATCACTTTAGCATTTGGATTACTGCCTAGTGTAGGAGAGATGTATCAGACACAAAACAATGATTAGACAGAAATGAGGCTGGTCATTGAGCTGAGGATTATACAAATCATCTATCATTTCTTACAGAGTGTACTGAATAGATTTTAGAAGGTTAACAGCCTATGATTTCTTACATATAATTGTATCTATCATATTTCTGAGGAAGAAGAATATAAATCCGCTTCATACATTCTTTGTCAAAACATTTTGTGGGAATCACTCTGCTGTTTTCCCCTAAAAGCAAAAGCATTATAAGTTAATTTTCCTAGTCAAGGAAACAGAATATATGACCTAATTCCAGGGAAATGGTTATTGCAAGACATTATTTCTCCACTGCTTCCAAAGACAATACCAGTAATACACTGTCTTTGCACAGCCCTTAGAATTGAATGAATATTTTTACCTGAAACCAAGTCAGGAACTACATTTTTGTTCAGGTTTAGGAATAGTTTATTAAGCCACCAGTGAATGTTAGCTGATTGTGTAAAAATGAAACAATATTTTTGCAAAATAGTTCTTTAGTGTTAGGAAACTTCATGCCCACCACGGTAAGTGATTATCTTCCATATGCTTCACATTCCCAATACCATTCACTACCTTGTTCTTCCTGTGTGGATTTGAATGAATGCATTGCTTTGCCAGTTAGTTTCCTCCAGAGTGGTAATCTTGAAGGCACTGGAGGGCTGCAGAAGAGAGAGTCAGGAAACTCTTTCCCACTTCTTTCCTATGGTTTGAATAGCTGCTGTAGTGTATTAGGGAATAATAACAAGAAAAAAATCTGTACATGTTCAGTATAGATGCAATATTTTCAAACATCTGAGATCCATGGTTGGTTAAATTCACAGGTGTGGAGCCCATGGATACAGTAGGCTGACTATATGTCTGTGTACGTTCACTGATACACAACTAAATTCACTTCAATATGGCATTCATTTACTCTTTATGCCTTTTCATCAGGGAAAAGTATTTCCTTTTATTTTTAATACATGTGTTTATAGTGCCACAAATATCTACAAACTCCTGTTGGATTTTAAAACCTATAGTCTGTTTGAAAATACTAATTTGTGAGAAGACATCAAGTGAAAAGCCTGATTCTTACATTGAGGTAACATCAGTCTTAGTGTTATCCCATTCACTATCTGCCTACATGATCTTCTCCAGCTCTTTTATCTGCTGATTCTTCAATTTTCTAAACTGACAGCCCTTCTCTGGTGAGCCCTCACCTTCAACTTTCTGCTTTAAGAGTCTATTCCACTCCTATTGTTTTCCCATGATTTTCAAACTTGTAATTATTTACCTACTAAACTTTGCAGTTCATATATCCATCTGTATCCTTTTATTACCTTGTCTTGGCTTGTACATTAGGTGCTCAGGAAATATGTGTGTCCCAATGAGATACTCAAGTTGATTACAACTTTAATATCCTTTGTATCAGTCAGGTAGGGTGAGAATCCTAGCTAGACTATCATTGAGCATAATTAGTTGGGAGCTGTGATAAAAACAATAATCAGTGCATTCCAAAGATGTAAGGGTAGTATTTTAAGATGGAAATATTTGTCAAATAAAGTATATAAGAATAATAGATACTACCCTTAGTACATTTTGGTAGCTATATAATCTCAAATACTACTAAAAGAATTCTACTCAATATCCTCCTGCAGTACATGCCCAGACCTCCTAATTAAGGTCAACATCCATTTGTGGCTCTGAGAAGAACTATGTTTGCAGCAGTTAAGCCTGGTTTTACAATCCCTGTCTGCTGCTTATAAATTGTGTGACCATGGAAGAACTACTGATGCTTTGAATAGAATTCCTCATCTAGGAAAGACTGAAGACATCTACCTATTCATCTACCTTAGAGAATTGTTGTGAGTCTTAAAAAAGAAAGCTCTACCATAGTATGTACAAAATCCCCTGAAAGTGATTAAATTTAAACTTTGTGTTCAAATTTTAGGTAATTCATCTTTAGAAAACTTTAGCTTGCCATATTTTTCTCAAATAAAAATGTGAAAAGTTATAAGAGGTGGCTACTATAATTGTAAGAAAACCTGCAGGAGTTCTTAGCGGTAATTATGCAAGATACAGTATTTAAAATCTTTAAAGAATTAATTGAAGAATGAAAATAGTCATCTAGCATAACTCCATACAAAGAGAGGATTAAATCTTTGCCAAAATTTAAAATGACAACTCCAAGAAAATCTTATTTCTGAACAAGCAAAACTGCACTTCATATTTGAAAGTTGAATTCCAGGTAGCAATAGAACCCTAAAATAACAAGAGTTTAAAGAATGAGCTAGAATCAGCACTGCCCTCCAGCATAATAACTATCATTAGCAATCAGGACAAATGCTCATAGACCACATGCATTGATGGCTTACCATGAACAAGAACTGTGTGTCCATGTATTAAATATCATTTCCTTTACAACCATATCTAATATTTCTCCTAATAGTTGCATTTGCAGAAAAAGAAGCTAAGGCTCAGAAAGATTGAGTAACCTAGCCAATCCTCAGTAAATTAAACTCTGGAGCTACCATAGGACCTTAGGCAGTGCGATTCCAAAGTTACCACTAAAAGAAGAGAGATCAGTTACTTGAATGAGTGAATGATTGAATGCACCTCTTCTGCATAGAAACCTGTGAATCCTGCTTCAATTGGCCTGCATGTCTAAGAAGGCATTTACTGAAACTCTTCAGTTACGGAACATTCAAGCATTAATTACAAAGGTAACAAATGCCCAGTCCAGTAAAGCTGCTGTTGGTTGTTGTTCTACTGCTAGAGGCATACGGACAAACAGTATGTGGTGCTAAACTTTCATCCAGATCCAACAAGAAGCCATATATCAAACTAGCACCAAGACCTAAGAGACTCCTTTCTTAGCCCATATTTGCCTGACACTAATACTGTAGGTGCTAAGCAAACTGCTTTGGCTGATCTCTCTATACCCATTGAGATATTAACATACTACTGTATTAGAGTTGTGAAACAAAATGGCTCTGAATTTTTGTTTTCTCATTACTTTTTCAAATATTATTTTAAATTATAATTGCATAATTAAATGATCTGTCATTGTTTCTTCATTTTGTTCTTTCAGGCATGTATTTACACTAACTTTTTAAATTTACTCCTGATTAGTTTATTTACTTTTTCTATTTCTTTTATTTTAAAGAGGATAAAACCAAGAAAAATAAAACAATAAAACCAATCAAAACATACCAGTGTAAGTGACACAGTACTTCAAAACAATACAAAATCAACTCAACAATAGTTACCATAATACCTTCTGTTGTCTACAAAATAGCTGCAGATACCTTCAGACACAGTGAAAATCAAACAAAACAGGACAGAATAGAACCAATAAAAAACAAAACAATGACAATCCCAGCACTTGGGAGGCTGAGGTAAGTGGAGCATTGTGAGTTTGAGGCCGGCTTGGGCTACAATGTGAGCATAAGGCCTGCCTGAGCTACATAGTACAAACTTGTCTCAAAAAACTACGGCCAGGAGTTTGGCTCAGTGGCTTACATGCTTGCCTGACAAGCATGAGGTTGTGAGTTCAATCCCTTGTGAAACCAAAAAAAAAAAACAATGAATGGAATAAAGGACTTCAAAACAATGCAATAGTGAATCCAAAATTGCTACCGTAACATATCTTACTATTTTTGAAATAGCTGCCCATACCATCAGATATAACAAAATCAAACAAAACAAAACAGAATAAAACCCAACCCAACAAACCAATGGAAATGATACAGGACTTCAAAACAAGCCAATAGAGAATTAACAATGGCTACCATCTTCAGAAGGCAATTCCCCCTAGATGCCACAGTGTGTACCACCATCCTCTGAATAGATGATCAGACCACTGGTCCTAGACCTGCAAGGTCAGTGAAATGCCAAAACATCACAAGCATCAAACTGCATTTCACCTCAAGAGCAATCATTGCAGCCTGTGTTTCTCCAGATCAGCCAGTTGCTTACAGCGAGGGGAGTAGAGGGGTTGCCTCTTCTTGTTTGCCAGCCCACGCACCTCAGGGGCTTGGGCTCCACGGCAGCTCATTCATGGTGCTGGTTCGCAGGGAGGGCTTCCTTCTTGCTGATTAGTTTATTTAGATACTTTGAATTCCACTCACCTGTATTTCAACATTCACTTTGGGACTAATAGTCAATTTAGGAAATAAAATTTGAACTAAATCTTACTAAATTTAGTTAGAAATTTTCTTTTGTTTGGCAATCATTGTCCATGACTTTCAAGTCAGAACGCTCAGTTTACTACCAGAATATACACAAAATAGAAGAATAGTTTCTGTAGAGGATAATTCAGGATTTTGCTAGGCTTTAATGTGCTTTCTATAAACAAAATGCAGAAAAGCTGTTAAATGTTCATCAAAGAGATTAAATAAACTCACCAAGGAAACAATTTGTCAAGGAAGATTGTCAAGGCTTGAAAGTATATCTGATATGGATTGCCCCAGAGCCATGCAATCCAAAGAATAATGTGAGTAACTGCAGCATTGGTATTATTAAGGAGACTGTTAGAAATGCAGAACTCAAGGCCTTTCTTGGATAGACTGAATCAAAATACACATTTTACCAGGTTTTGTGATTTGGTATTTTACAAATATATTTTATATGTGATTTGCGACACATTAAGGTTTAAGAAGCAGTCCTTTCTAGAACACTGCCAATTTTATTACCTACCTGCAAAATATTGAAGCCCTTGACAGATGGATTGCAATTTAAATTTAGTAAAGCTGAAGACTGAAAAAATTATTTTAAATATATGCTAATTTCAAATGTGTCTTTTTATTATTAGGAAATATTCTTTAGAAATAACTCATAATTATGTGTGTAACTAAAATATAAATTGTGATCTATATATGCGTGTTTTGAATATATATGTATCGGGGTTTTACTGAGCTACACATTTCTTCATTCCTGAAACTACAGAGGAAAGCAATACATCTCCTTACCCCATCAAATCTCAACTTCTACAGTGCACAGCATTACCTTTTAGAAGCACCGCAGCGCCACCTGCTGAAGCTGCCATAGAAAAGTCAGCAAAGTCAACACTTTTTATCTATCAAGGGAATTCATTATAATTTTACTGTATAGTTCACAATCTTACCTTCTGCATTTCACTCAGCACTTTTCCTGTGTGTATGAAGCTCTAGTAGAGTTGTTAATCTTTATCCCACTATGACTAGATGGAACAGATTTTAAGATCAGTCCAATACATAGATTTATATTTATATTTACTGTACTATTTTCATAGATTTATAACAGCCAAGACTATTACTTTAATTTATGATTTAAAAAGTAAAATCAATGTAGTAGGTACAGTTTAGTGAGCAAGGGAAAGACTTTTAGCTGTGTTCAAAGAACAGGTAGCTGAGGCCCAGTAGAAATTCTTTTCTTCATTCTCCCATTTCTTGCCTGTGTATGTTTGCATGAAATGGAAAATCTCCTCTAGGTTCAGTACTTATAAAGTTAATATCACCATTTATGAGTACATTTTATCTCTTTTTTACATTAAGTTTATTGGCACAATTTAGATATATGCATAATGAATACACTCATCAAAGGGAATGTATACCTGTACGTGATGTATCTTAGTTCCTTTTTTTTTCCTATTCCTCTCCCTTCCTCTCAGCCCCTCTTCCCCTCCTTATTTACAAAGCTTTGTTTCCATTTTATACTTTCTTTCTCATTTAACTCATCTTCAAAAAGGTATCAATTTAGAAATCCTTAAATCTAAAGCTAGCCTGAGATACCAGAGTGAAATTAATCGAAAGGACCTTAAGTATAAGTTTCCTCCAAAAAACATCAAAATGTCCACTACTTAGCAAAGAAAACCTTTCTGACTTTTATTTGTTCTTTTTGCTTTTGCTTCCTATAATGTCACATACCTTCAAGATTGCTTAAAAAGATCCACTGAGGAAACAAAATTGCCCAGCCCAAATATTTCAGCTTTCTAATATTGCATGACTTCCCACTGAAAAGGAATTCTGAATGCCCTGTATGTGAGATAAAGAATATCCCTGTATCTTACTTTTAACAGCTCAGCCTCCATGCACAGATAATGTTGCTTCAACATTTGTAAAACTTAAAGCAATGAACTAAAAGGAAAAGAAAATTAATTTCCTGAAACTGTGTACATTTTCAAATCTTAAAACACCAATTCAGTATTTTCCAAGATTGCTAAACATAAATCCCTCAAAAGAAATGAGAACAATAAAAGCTGACTTTTAGAGTTTCTTACATAAAAATTTGCAGGAAATTATCCCATTTTAGTCTTTATATTGGGTTTCATTACAATAATAAAAATATGTGTACATTCAGAATATGATTATACTTGAGAAACTTAAGATTGTTGTACATCTTTAAAGAAAAATTCCACCAGCTTGTGTTAAACAGTTAGGGAAGTCTTTATTCAGGACTACTGTAAAAGAAGAGACTGAATTCAATTCTGCTGAAACAAAATGCAGGAAGGATCTTAAGCACTGAGGTCTTAGGTGGAGAAAGTACTGGCAGAGTTTCAAGGAGAATTAGTTGATCAGGTCATCCGTGTTTGCCAATTGGTAATTAACTAACTTAAACTCCCACCTTCTCCCAGAGAGACAGAAAGATAAGATCAAGTCTCCTTTGATGATTACAGTTTAGAGAGATGAATCCCAGATCCTTGAGGAAATTATTTTAGGGTTCAAAAACTGAAGAGGTTGAGAAATTTGCACTTCTAAGGGGAAAAGAAAGAACTTGTAAGTTTTCTAAAGTAAATGCTCTAGGAAAAGTGAAGTCAGGAACTACAGTTATGAGGAAATCTGTCTAAAGTTTAGTGAAGGTGAAGAGGTGAAGACTGACTTGTCAGAATCTGATTTTTATAACAGAAATACATCAATAAACTTTTAATAAGATATCACTACTTTCTGCATTTGCACTATGCTAATATAAGGGCGATAACCTAGATTTTCTTTCCTGATGCATAAACTTTCTCTAACATTAACATAGAAACAAAATTTTTAGCCTGTAGTAACATTTTTAAAATAAATGAATAGCCTCACAGTAAGAAGGTGTTGAAAGGAAACACTCACTTGAACATTAATAATTAGGAGCTAGTCAAATAAAGTCAGCTCTCTTGATGCTATGTGGGTGATTCTATTCTTTGTCATTAGGTAACTTTCATCATTTTGCTTAAGTTTCAGATCCTATTTTATTGTCTTATGTTTTAAAAATCCACCTTGAAATAGTGTGGTAGATACTGTCATAAAATTCTTGCACTAAGATCACTGCTCCACTATTTTTCATAAAATGGTTGGACCATATCCTACTCTAATAATGTACAAGGGTTCCCTTTTCTCCATAGTCTCACCACTATTTGTTACCATTGGTTTTTTTGTTGTTCCTCTATATGATTGTTATAATAGTTATCCTCACAAATGTGAAGGGGTATCTCATGGTAGTTTTGATTTGCAATTCCATAATGATTACATTACCAATGTTGATTTGAGCACCTTTTTATGTACCTGTTGGCCATTTGTATGTATTCACTGGAGAACTGCTTATGCAAGTAATTTGCTTATTTTTAATTGTTATTTGTATGAATTTCTTATATATTTACAATATTAATCTCTCAGGAAACATGCAATTTTCAAATAATTTTCCCTTTCTAAGAGTTGTGTCTGTGTTATACTGACTGTTTACTGTGCAGAAGTTTTTCACTTTAATGTGATCTCACTTGTATATTTTTGCTTTTTTGCCTATGTTTTAAGGGTCATGTATAAGAAATCATTATCAAGATGAACGCTTAAAAAATTTCCCACTATGATTTCTAAAATCGGTATGAATTTTCCTCAAAAATTAAAAATGGAAGTCCCATATGACCCAACAGAACTACATCTGGATGTAGCCCTTCATATCCATGAATTCAACCAACAGTAGGCAAAAAAAAATTGGAAAAAAATAATTTTTCTAGTAAGCATACACAGATTATTCACCTGTATTAGTCATGGTTCTCCAAGAAACTAAGTCACGTGTGTCTGTCTGTCTGTCTGTCTATGTCTTTGAGTATATGTGCATATACATATGCACACATATATATACAAACATGTACAATTCTAAAGAGGAATTTATTACACTGACTTCATGATCATATAGCCAAGAGGTTCAACAATTGCTCTCTGTGGACTAGAGAACCAGTAGCTCCTTAGCCTAAGAAGCTAAAAGCTTCAGAACAAGATAAAGACCCAGGATGCAGCCCTAGCGCAAGACCAAAGTCCCAAAAGTCCCTGAAGGACCACTAGTGCAAGTTTAAATCCAGAATATGAAGAATCCGGACTTTACTATTCAAGAATGATAGCCACAAAGAATAACTATGCAAAATAATAACCTTTGTTAAGTTCCTACCACCTTGTTTTGAAAGCCTAAATTGCTATTGCTTTGGGGTTTTGTTCTTGTTGTTCATTTGTCTCTATAGTTTCTTGTTTTTCTTGTATTTTTTGTTTTGTTTTGTTTTTCCCTCTTTAAAATTAAAAAAGCAAGCCGGGCATGGTGGCGCACGCCTTTAATTCCAGCACTCGGGAGGCTGAGGTAGGAGGAGCGTTGTGAGTTCGAGGCCGGCCTGGGCTACAACGCGAGCGCAAGGCCAGCCTGAGCTAAACAGTGTGACCCTGCCTCAAAAAATCAGGGCTGGGAGTTTGGCTCAGTGGCTTAAGCGCCTGCCCCGGCAGGCGCGAGGTTGTGAGTTCAATCCCCAGTACCGAAAAAAAAAAAAAATTATAAAAGCAATAGCAGCAACAACAGCAAAAACCATCTACTCCATCTGCGTCACCAGCCTACTGGGTGCTGCTGCCTACATTTGACACGGGTCTTCCTAACAATTTTACTGACAAGACATGCCAGTCTTCTCTGGCAAAAACATCATATAGACACCCAGAATTCTATTTTACCAATTCTCTGGGCATTATTTAATCCAATCAAGTTAACACCCAAAACAAATATTCATAGTCCCTGAACAATATAACAACTATTTTCATAGCATTTGCACTATACTTGGTATTATCATTAATCCAGAGGTGATTTAAGGTTTATGGAAGTGTGTGCATGTGCATATGCGTGTGCGAATGCCACTGTATAAGAGGGACTTGAACATCTGTGAGTTTTGATTACCTCAGAGGGTCTTGAAACCATTAGTCTTCCATGGATACTGAGAGATAGCTGTACATACCAAAGAATTAAAGTCAGAAATTCAAAAATGTATCTGAAGATTCACATTCACTGCAGCATTATTACAATAACCTACTGTGGAAACAACTTAAGTCCCTATTGGCAAACGAATAAATAAAGAAGATATAGTGTATGTGTGTAATGTTCAACCTTTGCCGAAAAGAATTCCCACCATTTATGACCACATGAATAAATTTAGAAGACATTAAACTAAGTGAAATAAACCAGTCACAGAAAAACAAAAAACTGCATTATTCTACCTGTGCGATGTGTCTAAATTATCCTCAGAGAAGCAGAGAAATGAATGGTAGTCCTAAATGTCTACAAAGAGAAGAATTAATGTAAGATTTCAGTTATACAGCATAAATAATTTCTAAAGATCCATTGTACGATATAGAATTTCTCTTCAATGAGGCCATATTGTGCACTTCAAAATCTGTTAGGAGTAGGTGTTACGACAAACAAACCAACAAATAAACAAAAATAAGACAACATGAGAAAACTTAGGAAATGGTGGATATATTTATTACCTTGACAGTGGTGATGGTTTCATGGGAGTATACATCCTTCTAAACTCATCAAATTGTCTACATTAAATATGTACCTTTTTCTATAACAATTTTGCCTCAACAAACCAGAGAGAAGGAAGGAGAAGAAAGAGAGAAAGGAGAGAGAAAGAGGAGAAAGAGAGAAAAAGAGGAGAGATCTAAAAACAGTATCAAAGAAGTCTGGGATTTGCTGTCAAAGAGCATTGCTTAATTTGCTGTGTTTTTTGTGTCAAGCTTATAATTAAATATCTTTTAGATATCTGTTTTACATTAAAAAATAAAATTATTGTCCTAAAACTGTTGTCCACAATCATGACACTTCAGCAACATGATCCAATAAAAGATTGTTTCTCATGCTTTAAAGTTTTAGTTTATCTATATTAGATTCACTGCAGAGTATTGGAATTAGAAGACAAACCCAGCATACTCTCAGAAGGATGGTAAAAGCCAGAGACGAAGCAGATACATGCAAAAATTTCTCTTGATAAGTAAGCATATCATTAGTTCTACCTAACATCTAACCAAAGAAAAACATGGTTGAACCCAGTATCAGAGTGTGGTGGGGGGAGTGGTTACTACAAAATACATAGCAAAGGAATCAGATACAAGGAAAAGTGAAGAATCAGGGATAAGTAATACAATCTACACAAATTTAGTCATTAAATGTTGAAGACTTGTTATGTTTAATCAGACTTAATTTTTTGCTCAAGGACTGCACAGTCTAAGAGAAATCTATTCCAGCAAGTATTATTGGAGACTACTATGAAGCGGCTCTGAGCAGGATTTTAAATTAACTAATTGACTTTTTATTTATCTGTGAACCTGTCCTAGGCCTAGGCCCCTTGCCTGGCTATGGGAGCTGTAAGTGAACCTCTATGAATCACTGTATGAGGCCTGTAGTGGCCTGTGAGGTCAGAGATACCTCAAAAAGCAAGATAAGGCTGCAGCTGGCTACATCTTGGCTCCATGACCAATCATGTAAATAGAGACTGCAACTGCAGACATCTCACCCATGCAGGCATCTCAGTCTCACCACAAATGTCATCATGGAGATGAGGCAATTCTCCTTAATTGACACAATTTACTACTTGGAGAAGTCTTTGAAGTGACTCCCAAGGTCCTGCTCATTTCCCACGCTTTCCTTAGTATCCCCTCTCTTTGTCTGTAATGGAAATAAATACAGGTGAACCAGAGAAGCTCTTTGTCTTAGCCCTCATCATAGCCACAGAGTCAAGAACTCTGCAAAGGGCTTTTATCCTCCTGGAGCCCTAAAATCATACTACTTGTCTCATTTATTTAAGCCTTTGCTGTACACTCATTTGGGAGGTTCGGAATCTAGGCCAGATCCCTGACAAAGTATAAAGATTTCTGAAAGAAGTATTTACTATGAATATTAAGGAACAGACACTATTTATGGAGTGGAAATGGAGATAAAAAGCAATCCTGACAGAGGAAAGATTGTAAACAGATGATGTAATTTTGAAGACAGAACATATTGAAAAAGGTGAAATTTCAATGGAATCCTGAATACACAAGAATAATCTGAAAGGATCTTTGGAGAAAATATAGATTGAGTATTCTTTTTTAAATGCTTATCCTCATCTAATTTCTTAATTATTAAAGGTCTTTAGGATTTAGCCTTTCCCTCATCTCTTCTCTACTTGGTTGTTCTCATTTCAACATCCAAGTTTCAATAAATGTCTCATGCAGATTAATCCCTAGTCATAAACAGTCTCCTTTTTATTCACAACTTCTAGTTCCAATGAATTTCTAAATACCTCTGGCAGAATTTTCTAGATATGTCTTAAGGATGGTATTTCTATTTAGGTTTCCCCTGATTCAGCACTTTTTCTCTTTTATATTCTTTACCTCGGTATCAGCATTACTCAGTTCCTTAGCTAAAAACCTAGGTTTCCTAATGTTTTCGTTCTTTGTAATTCAACAACATCCAATCATTCATCAAGTCACATTAACTCTACCTTATAAATATTTCATCTGTATCTTGCTCTGCTTTTACATTTCCACATCATGTTCTTAGTTCAGACTATCACATTCCTTATTCTCCAGACTTGCTTCCCATCTCCAGTACTTACTTAGACAGAACAATCTATCCAAACTAAATTGTTTGATCATATCATCCCTCTATTTAACATTTTTAAATATTCTTCATATTGCTAAAATTTGCATTCATCCATTCCAACATTCCTATTTGGACATTCATCCATTCCAAACATTCATCTTGAATATTTACTGTGTGTTCAGCCCTGTTCTTACCTGGACACAGCAGTAAACACCATAGGAAAGGACTCTACTCTCATGGAGAGTATGTTGCAGTGGGATAAAAGTAACAGGACAATTAGAGAAAAATGCAGCATACAATCCAAGAGAACGACAGGCGCTACAAGGATTCAGTGAAGGGGAGAGAATAATGGAGTAAAGTGTAACCAGGTGTAAAGTGTCTATTTCAGACTCCATTCAGGATATATTGCTAAATCATGATAGTGCCTTAGATTTGGACTGGTAACAGTGAAGACACGACTAAAAATGTATTGAGATAAAAAATATTTTAAGATCCAAAGAGTATTTTGAGGTCTTGAGGCATAAATTACAGTTTTGCATTATGGGTTTGGTTAGAGAGATTCAGAAAAGAGTAACCACAGAAGGTTTCCTGTGTTTAATCAGAACCTTTGGGTAAATGAATGTGCAGTTAGCTTACATGTGTACCATTGGGAAGCAGCATAGAGAATAGAAGAGCCCAGATTTCCAGTTTCACTGTGTTTATTTGGGATTGCCAGAGGTAAACATGGAATAATTTCCATGTAAAAGTTAAAATGATTAATTTTTACATAAACTATGAATGTGTGATACAGTTTAACTAAGCAATACATTAATTAAAATGAGAGCTTCAAAAATTACCTCAATGTGCTTCCCTCTTCTGTATTTTCATTTCCTTCTCAGTCAGTAGGATGGAGATCACTGTTCTGTTCTCTGATCCCTGAAATGGCATTCACATTTTAATGAACAATGTAAGTTTTTTGAGCTGAAACATTAATCTTGAAAACCATTATGCACAATGGATTACTACTCTTCCATAAGAAGGATAAACCTAAGTCATTTGTAGGAAAATGGATGCACCTTGGGATAATAATGTTAAGTGAAATAAATCAGACACACAAGTTTAAAAATCACCTGGTTTCCTTATATGAGAAGCCCAGAATATAAAAAGCAAAATAAAAATAGGTACTAGGAAGTAGGCAGATAGATTTTTCTCAAATGTGAAAGGGATCAAGGATAGAAGGGGCTTTAGGTGTTAAGTATTTATACCAGCTCTACACAAGGAAAGTAAACATCATATTTTACAAAGATGTACTAATAAAATAAAAATATACTAACGTATCTATAATCAACCGTGAAGAATCATGACTCTACCAGTTACTTTAATGGACAGATGAAGTCATGTGTCCACTAATTCAAATCATGATTCAACAAATATTTAATAAGTAACTCCTCTGCTCCAGGTTCTGTTGATTTATATGTAAGCTAACCTATGAATTTTGTTGCTCAAACTTAGAAAAAGGAAAAAGTGTATGCAGAAAAAGAGAGATGCTAAGTCCACATTCCTACTTAAAAAATTGTGAAAGTGGGGTCACAAAAATTGTCAGACTCTCAGTGTTCTTTTCTTAGCCTTTTGCTACACATTTTAGGCACTACATCAAAGACTTTTTCTTTAAAAAATGTCCAAAAAGCCCCATGCAAGTGGATTTGACTAGACCCTATTTCTCCAACACAGTAAGAGAAAAGTGTAAAAGCTGTTAGAAAAATCACAACCTCAGCTCACCCTCACATCCAACACACTATGAGAGTGAATTATAAGAGCATTGACAAGAGGCAAATAATAAGCGAGCCGTCCTATGCTCTTGGCTCTTCATGTCCTACACATTGACTGCTGAGTGAGAGACCTCAGAGAACTAAACTGCCTCATAGGACAGGAGAGCCCCAGTTTAAAGCAGAATCTCCATCAACAGGGACCTCAGATTTAAGTCAAAATGGCCCAGCAATGGACTCAATACATCAGTGGTGTGCAAGCTAAGATATGTGTAATTTTTTCATAGAAAAAGATAATCTCAAGGAAATCAGTTTTCCAGAGTCTCAATTTTCAAAATTTGTCTTTCTAAATACTAATCTGACAGGGAAGATTTCTGCATTCATAATACCCCTCTATGATTTAGATATGGTTTTTTGTTTGTTTGTTTGTTTGTTTTCCTTAAGGAATCATTGTTTCAAACCTTGGTCTCCAGCAATGGTGGGACATTTATAACAAAACCTCGTGTGAGATGACTATGTCAAATGACTATGTCATTATATGCAGAGGTTTGGACACAAATATATAGACATTTATGTACAAAAGATGAATACAAAACTTCAGGGAGGACATTTGAAATTTGCTTTCTGAGTGACTTCAGAATGTGCAGCTCATTTATTATGTTCATCATGAGATGCTGTACATCTCAAAGAAGAAAATTACTCCTGCTTATTCGAGGCTTTCCCCTTTTGGCCGTATCCTCCTGCCCCAAACCCTTCTTGCCTCTGTAACTACCATTCTCTTCTCTGTTTCACTAAGTTTAGTTATTTTCATCATCTCAACAAGGAATACAAATAAGTATTTGAAGTAAATGATACGTTAATTATCTTCATTTAATCTTCCCACATGTGTTCACAAATCAAAAATTACATTATACTCCAAAAGTATAAACAACTGCAATTTTTTAATTTACACAAAAAAATTTTTTTGAAGAGTAAAGGCTTTAGGAAGAGAATTAGAAATTGCTTGACTGATATGTCATTGAACAGTTAATGATTTTCATTTGGTCTTTTTCTTTTAAAACCCTTTACCTAAATTATACTATCCACTGCCTGCCTGGCAGGAGCAAGGTTGTGAGTTCAATCCCTGGTACCAAAAAATAAATAAATGAATAAATAAATAAATAAATAAATTATACTATTACTTGATAAAAAGACTGTTGATCCAAATGATTGTATTAAACTTGTTTATGATTTTGAAGAAGAAAGAAACACAGGGACGATATAGTGTGTAAACTATGCAATGCCTGATGCTTCCAGAGCTACTGGAGAAAAACAGAAAAACTGTGTCTTGCTATCCACAAGTGAACAAACTCTACCCATCCCCTGATTTCAAACTTCTGGCCTCCAGAACTGAGAAACAATACATTTCTCATTAAAGTCATCTGGATTTTGTGATATAGGAAATTAATACAATGCCTTTTATCATGTATAAAACAATATTTACAACATACTTTATTGTCGTGTGTATTAAGAAAACATGTATTATCTTGAATTATATTACCAAAGAAACTATGTTCAATTTACTACATTTAAGTCTTAGGCTGTTTTAATATTTTATACCTGGTCATCTACTTCTCTGAGTTTTTAAACAACATTCAAGCACATATTAATAAATTTATGTCAATTGAAAACAAAATCAAACTTCATTTAAAGAAAAACCTGTGATGATTAGTTTGACAGTGAGGACAGATTTTTATTTTAAAGTAGATTTTTTCATACATTGGATGAACTAATTCAAGAATTTTATGAATTTGGCAAAATTTGGATAAAACAACTCACAAAAGTATTTTATAAAAAATACTGGATTGAAAAATGCATAATAAAAGCAATTGTGTATTAATTTCTCCAATCTCTGTGACTATATTTGGCTACATAAGATGCCTCTAAGTGAAAGAATAACAGCAACAGTGTCATTTTGTAATTTAGACTTTTTTTGTATATTTCTCAGCAACTGCAATTGTGAAAGACAATGACCGAGTAACAAATACTTTCATAAGACAGCTTCTAAATATCTATTTTTAACCAAATTGAAGCAAAATCTAATTAAATCAATTGTCAGAAACAACTTTTATAACTGATCACTATGTGATTTTTGCCATATCATTGAAAAAGATGTCAACGTAAGTACAACATTGTTATAACAAAACTTTCTTTGTCATTGATTTTGAAATGAAAGGATTTCATTTTGTCTTATGCCTTTTCCCCTGGTCAATTTTGTGTGTGTTCCCATTCTGACTCTGAATTTGTTTTGTTTTCTTTGTGATTTGTCTTGGCCAAGAGGTCTTAACAAATGCAATGCTAGCAGAGACTTGAAATTTTCTTATGCAGTGGAGTTCTTCTTCCACTGCCATTCTTGCAGAACCACTCTTCCACGAACAAACCCATACAAGTCTGATAGAAAATAAAAACATGTGACCTCTATCATATTAGCTCACAGTCAAATAACAATCAGATGTATATGTGTATCCATTTGAAAACAGATACCACCCGGATAAACTTCCAATTGCTTAAGTACTCCTGAATGAGTCCATGCCAGTTGATACTAGGTAAGGCTAGGTCAGACCCATACAGCTGACCAGCTGAGCCCAGTTGAAATTGCTGACCTAAAGAACCATGAGTTTCATGATCTTATTTTTCCTATGTTATTCAGGTTGCACTAAATAAATACCCCATTTTAAAAATGTTCTCACACAATTTTTATATCTAAAATCCTTTTAACATTGGAATGTAAGTTTCAAGTGGCCAAAAAGATATTAGACTCATTCAAAACTGTGTCTAGGTCAACTACTATAGCACCTTATCAATAAATAAGGCTCAACAAATACATGTTAATGAATAACCCCTTTCCTTTTTATTTAATCTCATCTGTTTTCAAGTTCTAATTCATCCCTCAGCTCACCCACAAAGCCAGTTGTCTTAATTGATTTGGGACACTATAATAAAAGCACCGTAGACAAAAAGGTTTAAATATCAGAAATTACTTTTCATAGTTTGGGAGACTTGGAAGTCCAAGATCAAGGTGCTGGCTTACCGTGTGTCTGGTGAGAGCCAGCTACCTGGTTTGAAGATGACCAAATTCTCCTGTGAGAAGAGAGAGAAAAAGTAATCTCTCCCATGATTTTTCCTAATGGCACTACTCTCATTCATGATATTTCCATTCCAATACCTACTTACTTCTCAAGTCCATATGCTATCATACTGGGAGTTAGGATTTTACAAATGAATTTTCTTTTTGATATTGATTTTTTTTTATTTTTTTATTTAAGCGAAGAAAAAGCAGAAAAAAAGCGAAGAAAAAGCAGAAAAAAAGACATAAGAAACAAAGACAACAAGCAAAAGAGACAAACAAACAACTAGAGTAAATACACAACAGTAACATTGCAGGTTTACAAAATCGGATGGTAGAAACTTGACAATGGTTATCTTTAAAATGGTTACTTACATTAACAGATATAGACATGTAAAATTGATCTAATCATGAGTATTAATTGTTCTTTCTCAATAACGAATAGATTCAACAGTGTGTTCATTTTAGTTATCTTACATATACATATATACATGTTTATATCTTTTCCTCTTCCCTTTTCTCTTTCCGACTTTTCCCTTCGCAGTTACTTTTGCTCTTTAAGCTGTTTTTTACCCTCACATAGTATTTATTATAGATTTTGGATCATATATACTTTTCCATTTCTTACACTAGGGAGACAATATGGTATTTACACATGTGGGTTTGATTTATCTCACTTATGAGTATGGTCTCAAGTCGTGTCCATTTACTTACAAAAGTCTCAATACAATCTTTCTTGATAGCTGAGTAGTACTCCATTGTATAAAAATACCACATCTTTTTTATCCATTCTTTGATTGATGGGTACTTCAGTTGTTTCCAAGATCTGGCTATTACAAATTGGGTTGCTATAAACATGGGTGCACACATATCACCATGGTATGATGTTTTCAATTCTTCTGGGAAAATGCCCAGAAGAGGGATAGCTGGGTTGAATGGGATCTCTAATCCTAGCTTCTTGAGGAATCTCCACACAGACTTCCACAGTGGTTGCACCAGTCTACACTCCCACCAACAGTGGAGAAGAGTTCCTTTTTCCCCACAGCCCCTCCAGCCTTTGTTGTTGCTTGATTTTTTAATCTTGGCCATTCTTTCTGGAGTGAGATGGAATCTCAGTGTTGTTTTAATTTGCATTTCCCAAATGACCATTGATTTTTGTTCATGAATTCTCTGCCTACTCCTACGTCATCGAGATTTTTACCTACTCTGTCTTCTAGTAAGTTTAGTGTCTCTGTTTTATATTCAGATCTTTGATCCATTTTGACTTTATTTTAATGCATGGTGATCGGCATGGATTTAGTTTTAGTTTACGGCATATAGAAAGCCAGTTTTTCCAGCACCATTTGTTAAAGAGGCTGTCTTTCTTCCAATGTACATACTTGGCCCCTTTGTCAAAGATGAGGTGGCTAAGTGTGTTTGTAGTTGTGGCTGTATCTTCTAATCTATTCCATTGATCTTCAGGTCTGTTTTGATTCCAGTACCATGCTGATTTTATCACAGTAGCTTTGTAGTATAGTTTCAAATCAGGGATTGTGATGCCTCCTGCCTTCCCTTTGTTGCCCAGAATTGCCTTTGCTA
>RJWM01009915.1:0-65785 GCA_004363535.1 Dasyprocta punctata | reverse complement strand
AGCCTTGCGCTTGCGAGGGCAGGCGCTTAAGCCACTGAGCCAAGCTCCCGGCCCTGGTTTTTTGAGGCAGGGTCGCACTATGTAGCTCAGGTCGGCCTTGCGCCGCCTTGTGGCCCAAGCCGGCCTCGAACTCACAACGCTCCGCCTACCTCAGCCTCCCGAGTGCTGGGATTAAAGGCGTGCGCCACCACGCCCGGCTCATCAGCCCTAGCTTTTTGAGGCAGGGTCGCACTACATAGCTCAGGCCGGCCTTGCGCTCGTGTTGTAGTCCAAGCCGGCCTCGAACGGACAACGCTCCTCCTACCTCAGCCTCCCGAGTGCTGGGGTTAAAGGTGTGCGCCACCACGCCTGGCTGAGCCTGGAAGTTTAAGAGGCCACCTTGGTCCTTGTCTCCCGGCTGCCAACTTCCCTGCCTACAGGCAACCAGAATTTCTGTGACAGCTTCCCAGAAATATTGCACACATGTAAATGTATTTTACTGTGCTATGATTTCCCGTTTTTACATCCAGAAAAGATAACACCGGATCGCGTTCTTCATCACTGTGCAGCCTCGCTTCAGAGCACCGCGTGGAAGTCATCCCACACCGTGCACGAACACAGAGAGCGTTCATCTTTATGACGGCGTCACAGTCCAGACTCAGGTCTTTGCCCGCGTGCTGGGCAATGTCCTAACGCACGCTGTGGCCTCAGTCGCCTCGCGTTTATGTGCAGCACAGGCTCCTGGGACTGCTGAGTCCGAGAGTTTGTGCGCAGGCAGTGTGGACAGAGAAGGGAGAACGGACCTCTGAGTTGGATGTGTGCCAAGGGCGCCCAGGGTACTTTCACCCAGCAGCCTCGCCAGGAACGCGGGCTTCAGAGTTAGTGCTAACCCCAAACTGATGTGAGACCGTAATCCCAACGTGATGGGGCTCGGAGTGGCGACTGCGGTGTGGATGCGGTCACGAGGGTGGAGCCCCGGGCTGGGGCTAGTGTTCTCATAGAGGAGGACGGGACAAGCACAGTCCAGTGCTCAGGGGTCACGAGACGCTGGCTCCTGACTTTGGCCTTTCTGGCTGCCAGTCTCGGAATTTTGTAAAAGCAGAGAAATCGACCAGGACACAATGCTTTTATCTTTGCCAATCTGATGCAAAATGGCATCTCTGTGTACTTTCTCTCTCTAAGTGTCTTAATACGGAAGGTTTCAACAATAGGAAAACAATTGTAAGTACACCAGCTCTATTTTGGCAGCTCCCCGCACCGTCACTGCCCCGAGAGGGGCCTGCACCCCGTCCTGGCTGTCCCTTGCCTGCCAGTGACAGGTGGGGGTGGAAGTGACATGCGTGTTAAGTGAGGCTCTGCCACTGAGCTGCACCCCAGCCCTCGAGTCATTTTTAACTGGAACCTTTCTATGCAGAATGTGTCGTTGTCATCCAGGGTTCGCCCACACAGCAGCCTCTCCACACAACAGGTCTACCTCCGCCGCTTCGAGCTGGGCACGATGAAGGGGGCAGAATGCACCGTCCTAGGCCCTGGAAGTAGAGCTGGGCCCCGGCGTGGTTGGGCAGGGCGAGGGCAGCAGACTCTGGGCGAGGGGGGGGGGAAGAAAGGTGGTGGGGGCCGGCGGGAAAGGTACAGGCCAGCAAGCGCACAGCCGTGCTGGGCCAGGCCGGGGCAGAGGGCCATGCTGGGAGTCAGGGTGCCCAAACCTCAGGTTCCAGAGGAGGGGGTGAGGGGGCCGAGCCACAGCCAGGAGTGTGGGGCTGAGGCAGGATGGGAGTTGGAGGGGGGACACCTGCCAGGGACCAGCAGAGAGGCAGCCAGAAGACACCGACCTCCAGAGGGTGGCAGTGCAGGGCCCAGACGTCCCCATCTGCCAGGCACAGGTGGACCCTGCAGGGAAATGGAGCCTCTGGGGACCAGCTGGGGGCGACGGTGAGAAGCCAGCCTCGGAGGAGGGAGCAGCCGGGACCTTGTCCGCCTGAGATTTGGGGTGGGCATGCAGTGGGGATGGTGTGGTAGAGACAAAAGGTGGAGGTGATAGAGGTGTTGTTGGTGTGGAGGCCCTGGCGGCATGGAATAGTGATGCAGGTGATGGTGGTGGAAATATCGGTGGTTGATGACCATGATCATTTAAATGCAAAGCCTGGGCGTTTGGTGCAGAGAAGGTGGAACTGGAGTGGGAGGGTCTCTAGGGACAACCAGAGTAGAGGGCTAAGCAAGCTTGGTGCTTACCCTCTCGACACTGGGGTGTGTGTCCTAGGCTCTCTGGTATGTCTGCAGAAACAGCCTGTGCTGGGGAAGGATTCCCAATATTTACGAATATTGGGAAGGGCTGAGACCAGCGCATGTTGCAGTGGGCAGCTCAGTGGTCCCCAAAGCTAACGCTGGGGACATGGGGAAGGGAGGGCAGCTCCCAACTTGCACCACTTCACATCTTGCAGCCTTCTCCAGCTGCATCTGTACACTGCACCTGGGCTGCACACCTGCCGACACCTGCTCATGCAGCTCACTGTGTCCTTGCAGGGGGCAGCTGGCCTGCACCTGTCTCTGTGATCTGCCTGGAGGTCCTGAGAGGGTGCCCACCTCGGGAGCGTCTGGGACACCTCTGCATGCTTTCTGAGTTCTTGCTGCCCTGCAGAGCCACTGCCCCAACAGGTGTTAGGGCCAAGTGCCCAGCACCACAGGCACAGCTGCATCCTAACCTTCATCAAAGGAAGTTGAATTTTGGAACTAGGGCCACTTCCAGGGTGCAGCAGTTTACCAGCCAGCCAAAGGGTCAGGCTGGGTGCCCTCCAGGGTGTCAGGGCCCTGTGCTGCCCAGGAATGGGGCTGGCCAGCTTTACCTTGGCAGAGCCGTGCCAGGCTGAGCAGCAGGCAGGCCCAGGAAGCCCCTCCCGGGCTGCCATGCAGCAGCTGCCACCTGATCCTCCTCCTTCTCCCAGCTAGGAGGCGTGGGCTGAGCTGTGTGCCCAAGAGGGAATAGGACAGGCTCCCTGTGGGACATGGTAGGGGTTCAGACAGGGAGTGGTTGGGGGGCAAGGATTTGTACCTGGTCCCAGGCCTGGGAAGGCCACAGGAAGTGGCCCAAGAACAGACTGGCCATCTGGTCTCCACCCAGCCTGACCTTTGGGGACCTTGTGGCAGGCACAGCCCTGCTTGTCCTGAGCCTGGTCCAGCCACTGGGGCTCTCCTGAGTTGAGAGGAGGCGCTAGCCTCGGGAGGATGAAGCCGATGGCACACATGCGGGCCATTCCCTCCCAGCTGCCCCAGGAGGGGGAAGTCGAGCCCAGGGACACGGCTAGGGACACTTCGGCCCTGCTTACCTGTCAGGTAGCATGGGGGTGGGGTGGGGAGGCCAGCCAGCTCACCGCACCTCAAGGGGTAAGTCTGCCCAGCCACCCACTCAGGAAGGCCTGGACAGTGGGGGACTCACAGCAGCTTCCAGCGATTCAGATTCTGCCTGAGGAGGGTGGCTGGGAGGGATGGACAGAGGGGACAGGACAGGGAGGGGGGGACACCAACCATGAAGTCAGCCCGCACCTAGCCCTTCCTCACACAGCCTGCCCTCCTTGGCTCCTTTCCCCAACCTCCAGCAGTGGGGGACAGACCCGAGGAGAGAGGGTGTGCAGTCATCACCCTTGCCACACTGCCCCCAGCCCTGTAGGAGCACATGTGGTGTCCCACACAGCTCCCAGGATGCCCACCCCTGCTGGCCCTCCTCCCGAGCCAGTGGTGCCCACCTGCCATGCCCCACCATCCCCAGGGGTGACGTGCCGTCTCCACCTGCGGCAGCCTCTATTATACTGCCGTCGTGGTGAGTGTGGTGCGGGAACACAGGAGGTGGAGCTCGTCTCCATGGCCAGCCCAGCCCAGGCACCGGCAGGTGGAGGCGCCCGGCTGAACCCGGAGCGGGGCATCTGTCTCCGAGGGTCACTCTCCAGTCGCCCCAGCATGCACGCTCCTTCCACAGCTCACTCCACGTGCCTCTTCCCCAAAGCAGCATCTCGGACACATATGTTTATGTATGAGTGCGTTCTTTATCTGAACCATCAGCTATAAAATTGAACTGATCGTTCTCTTCACATTCACATCACAGTAACTGCGCACAAAGACAACAAACCCAGTGTGGATTACTCAGGGCAGGGGTCCCTGCCCCAGGAAAGCGCTCAGGGAAGCCGGTGACAGCCTGCATCCCTGCTAGTGGCAGTGGCTTTCCTGCTGGCTGCGGGCTCCATCAGCCTTGCTGGGTGCCGGACACACACGCAAACCCAGAACGCAAAACTTGTCGTGTGGGGCCGTGTCCCTGTAGCCCCTGTAAGGTGGGGCTGGGAGCCAGGACTGCCAGAAGCAGGTGTCACCTCACCTCAGCTCTCTGGGGTCACAGTGGCTGGGGTCTCCCGGCCGGCTACAGAGGCACCAGGAGAGCACAGAGCCCGTGGGAAGGTGGTCTGTCTCCCCACCAAGACGGCGACGGTCATTTGATTCCGAGTCCAGCAGACAAATGAGTACAAGTGTTACGAGCAGACAGTGGTTTAGACTCAGCCAGACTCTGTCCCAGTACCACGTCCAGCCACACAGAGACAGCCAGGGGTCCGGGCTGCTCTGCCGCTTGCTGTCCCCCAACTCCGTGCCCCCCATGCTTGCAACCGTTAAGATCCCAGTGGCAAGACTGATGATGAGGATGACCCAAAGGCCTCCAAATGCAGCAGGCATGTCCTTTCTGGGGCCAGTGGTTGTAGACTAAGTGGGCTGCTGTGGCTCCAGTCCAGGGGATGCCAGCCTTCCTCCCCATGTGACAGTGGTGCCCACCCCTGCCCCGCAGGACAAGGGGAGCCCTGAAGACATTGCTTCTGGTAACCCCGTGCTCCCACTGCAAAAACGCCTGAGGCTGCAGAGAGAGCCCCCACAGGTGGGGGAGACCCAGGGGTCAAGCTCCTTGGCCCTACCCCAGGAATGCCTGGAGCACCTGGCCTGGCACTTGCCCCATCACCCACTGGCAGACATTTGGCGGCCTCAGAAAGCATTTTTCTGGATCCAAATAATTCATTTCCAAATTTCCAGTTTCTCTGCCCAGAGTTATAGTGAGTAGAGGGTCACAAGCGCTCGAAGTCCCAACCCAGGGACAGTGACTCTCCTGTTGCCCTGGGGTCCTCACCAGGGCTGTGCCCCATGACACCAGCTGTGCCCAGTGGCTCCTGCAGGCACTCGTGGTGCCCCAGGCCTTCCCAGCAGGGCCTCCTGATGCCACCCACTGGGTGACCTGTTTCCTCCAGGTGCCTGCCGATGACTTCAGACACTGCCTACGGGGAACCAGGCTCAGAGGACACCGAAGCATGCAGAGAGGTGGTCAGAAAGTCCCTGGACACAGGACACCTGTGTCACCCACACTGAGAAACCCAGGCCCAAGTGCTGTCCGGGAGCCTGGCTGGGAGACAGGGGGCCAGCACCCTTCTGCAGCAGGTGGAGCCCTGAGGCCCAGGCCTCCAAACCTGGCCGCCTCCATCCCTGGTGCCACCCAGCCCAGGGGTGTGTCACCCCCGCAGGGCCTCGACAGCGCCGCAGTGGAACTTGCGCACGTGGCGGTACAGGTCCCCCGACTGCGTGAAGCGGCGCCCGCACCAGCGGCAGGCGTGCGGCTTCTCCCGCGTGTGCACCACGGCGTGCCGGCTCAGGTTGTGCGCGTACTGGAAGCTCTTGCCGCACTGCAGGCACGTGTAGGGCTTCTCCCCCGAGTGCGTCCGCTCGTGCCGCTTCAGCGTGTATGTGCACGAGAAGGTCTTGCTGCAGAGTGGGCAGGTGGGCACGGCGCCATCGGGTGAGAGCCTGGCCCGGGCGCCATCCCGCTCGCGGAAGTGCGCGCTGAGGTGCTGCTGCAGGGCGTGGGCGCTGGGGAACAGCTTGCAGCACAGCGGGCAGAGGCAGAGGCGCCCTCGGGGACCCAGCTCCTCGGTGCTGCCCACCACCAGCTCAGAGCCCAGCTCCAGCTCCTGGCGGGCCGCCCCGCCGCAGGGGAGCAGCTCCAAGTCCAGGGGCAGGCGCGGGCCCGCGGGGGCACAGGGTGGCTGCAGGGGGCCGCGGGGGCTCTCCTCCTGTTCCCAGGGCAAGACCTGCTCATCCTGTACCAGAGACCGAGCGCCTAGCTGCCTCCTGCTGCTGCAGAAGGGTGTCTGGACTGGTTCCGACCTCGGGCCGGGCTTCAGCGACAGGTCCAGGGCCCGGTCCGACTCACGTGGGGCCTGCCAAGGCACAGGCCTGGATGCTGGCACACGGAGCACAGCCCTGCTCCCCGCTGCGGGGACCTTCGCTGTCTGAGCAGGAGGGCAGAGGTCCGGGGTCCGCGCTGGCAGGGCGCACGGTGACTGGGCCTGCGGCTCGGTCCCGGTCCTGGGACTGGGGGTCCCCCGCCGCCGCGCCGGGCCCTTCTCCCTGAGCCGCCCCTTGCAGACCTTGACGATGTCATACATGTGCAGGTAGCTGGCGGCGGCCAGGACGTCCTCGACGGGCAGGCTGCGCAAGTCCAGGCGGCCCTCGTACATGAAGTCCAGAAGGCGGCCGAAGGCGGGCGCCGTGACGATGTCGCCGTTGAGCCGCACCGTGTCGCGGCCGCCGGCGGGCCGGTCCCGGTAGAAGAGGTGGAAGTAGACGCTGCACGCGGCCAGCACGGCGCGGTGCGCGGGGAAGCGCGCGTCGCCCACCAGCACGGTGCAGTCGCACAGGAAGCCCAGCTCGCGCTGCTGCCTCAGGCGGCCCAGCAGGCGCCGGCCGTGCCCCGGGACCTCCATGCCGGCGCCGTCATCGCCGCGCGCACCCGCGCCGAGCCGCCGGGCACCTGCCGTGAGCAGGAAAAACTCGCCCGAAAGTAAACAGCAGCGCGCCTCCGCGGGAGCCCGGCGCCCCCTGCCGCCCCGCGGCGCGGCCGAACTTCTCTCCGCCCGCCCGCCGCGCCCCTCGACGCCGCGCCCGCGCACCTCCCCGCCGCCCCGCGCCAGATGCCGAGCGGCCCCCTTTATGGTAGCGGGGCGCGGGGCGCGGCGGGCGGAGCCGGCCTCAGCTCCCCTCGCCGCCTGCGCTCCCCTTGCCAGCCCCGCCCCGCCGCTCGCCCCGCCCCTCCGCCCCGGCCCGGGAGGGAGGCAGCGCCATCCGGGCGCGGGCTGGAGGGGGCGGGCCGAGGGACTTCCCGGAGCGGCGGAACCGCTGAGGTCACCGCGTCACCCCTTCCCGGTTCGTCCCGCCCGGCTTGCCCCGCGCGCAACCGGCAGGGGCGCTACGGGCGGAGGGGCTGCGGGGCGCGGCGGGGCAGGGCTCTCGCGATACTTGCCGCCCGCCACCCCCACCCCGCTGTGGGGTCCCCACCACCCCATTGTGCGGAGTCCCCTCCAGAGCGCTAGCGCGGGGGTGGTGGGCGGACTCGGCCTCGGGAGCGCTGGAGGCGCCGGGTCCGGAGTGGGCGAGGGGCGTGGGAGGAAGCGCGTACGTCTTAGGAAAAGACACCCCCTTCTTCCTTGGAAGGCTTCTCTTGCATCCGCGCCCAGACACAGTGGGGTCTCCATCCCGGAGTCCAGCATAGGCGATCCCCACCATGCTAGACCATGGACCGAGTGGGCTTAGGCGCGCTAAACTGGGTGTCCCGGAGCACAGGACGAGCCCCTCCGGGCCGACGGGGTGTCTGGGGAACACGTGGCACAGCGGGGACGAGCTGGGTGGGGACCGCGACCAAAGTGAGGACACGGAGATGGGCAGGTGTCCAGGGGGAATCGGGTAGGAAAGGACTCGAGGTGACGCGGGCTCTTCCTGGGAGCGGCCGAGCGATGGGTTTGGCGGGGCTGGGAGCCTCTCCCCGGGCGCAGCCTGTGGGCGCTGTCAGAGGCCTAGCAGGGTCTGGGCGGCTTCTCAGCTTAGCCCGGTTGATGAGCTGCTCGTTTTTATTCCGTTTGGGGGAAGGAGAGGGAGTGACATGCCCAAAGCCACACTACAGGTGTTGAAGGGCCAGGGTTCCAGTCCCACCGGTCTCATTTGGAATTCCCGCCTCGCACTGCTGGGAGTCCAGGCATGGAGGATGTGCCTGAAGGGGGCCCAGCCCAAGCTGCGAGTGGGCAGGGCTGGGAAGGCGTCCTGCAGTATGAGGGTGCAGGGTGCACGACAAGGGGCCCGATCGCAACGGACAGGCAGTGGGGGGGAGGGCGCCCCAGCCTCGGTCACCAGACTGGGAGAGGAGTAGCCTGATGGGCGAGGGGGTCCCCAGTGGGCATGCTGGGGACCCCCAGCTTCCATGCTGAGGGGCTGCCCAAGGTCCTGAATCCCACGAAGGTTAGCATCTAAAGTCCATGGAAAGAAATCCCCTGCTGAATTAAAACATTACTCCTTGTTTATCTGAAATTCAAATTTGCATTTTTATTTCCTAAATCTGACAACTGCAGCTTGGGCTCCTGGAACCAGACCGGACACCCGGCCTCAGGCGAGCAGACCCTGGATCCCGAAAGAGGACCCTTCCTCTGTATAAATACACCCCCCAATAGCCAGGTTCGGGTCGACCCAGGTAGAGCCTGTTCTGGCTGCACCTCTGGGCCCACCTGGATGGGAGGCCAGCCCCACCCCATCCTTATCCCTGTGAGCCGTGGTCATTCCTGGCTGCAAATCGGGAATCTGAGTGCCTCCCCGAGTCTCCTCGAATGCGAACCACAGGGCCTTTGCCTGGAGCCCTTGATGGCTTTATTTCTGTCTCTGCTCAAAGGTCCTGTCCTTAGCGAGGGTGTTCTTCCCGGAGGCCTTCTCCAGAGTGGGGTCCGGTGGGTGCATGTAGCCATACTGTGACACCCTCTGGGCCCCCTGCCCTGGTTCCTCCATGACTGCTGTCCAGTGCAGCCTCCCAGCCTGCCGGGTGTGGCTGGCAGGACCAAGAGGTCATAAGAAGCAAAGAGGATCAGCACCTGGGGGGCCTGTCCAGCTGGCATGGCCAGAGAGCAGGGAGGGAGCAAGAGAGGTCAGTCCCCTCCTGAAGATCCGTGTTCAGGTCCCACCTTCCCAGCCGACTGCAGCCAGAATGCGTCTCAGGCTCGGCAGTGGCGGGAGGCAGTCACAGAGTCTCCGCGTGGGCGGCAGTGTGGGCAGAGCCTGTCCAGACCAGGGCCTCCATCTGGCCTGGGAGCTGCCCAAGGCGCAGCCTGCAGCTGCTGCTGAGACCTTGCAGACTGGGCCCCCACTCCTGTGAGGGCTGCCAGCTGTAGAGGGCGGCAGGGCAGGAGGCAGGCACCAGTGCTGCAGTTTCTGTTAGGAACATCTGGCTCCAAGCAGCAGCTGGCCAGCCCAAGGCTGGCTCCGAGGGCTGGGTCCTCTCCTTGCCACTGTGGTGGTCTGCAGGGCTGCTGAGAGAGGAGAGGCTACAGAAGAGGGGGTGTCCTTCCCACTGGGCGCCAACAAATACAGAGGGAAGCCAGGACTGGGTGCTGCCTGGGTGCTGGGCAACAATAGGCGTGGGCATCTGCAACCACCAGGCAGGGACACCTCCTGGGGCCCCGCCGGAAAGCAGCGGGCACTGCTGCCTCTTCCACAACAGGGTGCCCTGCTGGCTCTGTGGCCACTGGCAGGCCACCCTGTCCCATGGGACAGCCAGAGGGGTCGGGCGGGGAGGCATCAGAAGGCTCGCTGGGTGAAGGGTGGACAGGCATCTGATGCTGCCATCTGGGCAGCACCCAGGCCTGTCAGGTGGCTTGTGCGAGCTGGGACCATGCCTGCCAGGAGGGTGCCCTGCACCCGGGACAGTACTCCGGGAGGTCCTTTTTCTGGCAGCCTCAGGAGGCAAGGAGAGCCCCAACTGTGGCTGCAGACTCCATCCTGAGTGTTCCAGCTGAACTCTGACCCTTGCATGAAAAATGACTCTCCAGGCCCCTAATACCAGGGGTCTTTTCCCTAAGGGGTTAATATTCATGAGGGGTTCTGTGTGGGGGCAGGGCAGTGAGGAGTCCATGGACAGGAGCAGGACAAGAGATAGGTGGGGGACACCGTGGCCCCTGTGCAAGAATCGGGAGGATCCTGGAGGGCGTTCTGCAGACAAGGTGGGCGCCCACCTGGGTCCAGCCAGAAGGGTCCCCCACCGCAAGTCTCCCCTTCCCCCTCTGGGCGTCTGAACCAACTCAAGTGGGACCCGGACCAGGTGTCCTCCTCTGTCACCTGCTAAGAACCCTACCTGCGTTTGTGACCGAGTGCCCCCACATGCATCCTTCTGTCCTTCGGGGACACTGCCCCAGCCCTAGGACACAGCACACAAGCTGCCGCCCCCACCCCAGCATGGCCTCAGGCCAGGCGCGCTGGGCCAGGAGGTGCCGCGTTGCCCTACAGGCGGGGACCCCAGGCCGGGCGAGCCCTGCGGCGCGGTTAGCGGCGCGGCCCACGCGCTTGCTCCTCCTCGCCGGCGCGCTCCGCCCTGGCCGCCGGCCGCGCGCTAGGGGCGCCCGGGGCGGCGGAGGCGGATGTGGGCGCGGCGCGGGCGTGGGGCGGGGAGAGGGCGGGGAGAGGCCGGCGGCGGCGCGGCACCGAGCGAGGCGAGGCGAGGCGAGGCGGCGGCGGCGGGGCCGGCCCAGCGCAGCGGCGCCCGAGCACGGAGCGGCGGCGACCGAGCAGCGCCAGCCCGGCCCGCGCCCGCCTCCCGCGCGCGCCCCGCGCCCCGCGCGCGCCCCGCGGCCTCCGGCGGCCCCGCCCTGCGCGGCCCGGGATGCGGAGCGGCGGGCGCCCGAGGCCGCGGCCCGGCTAGGCCCGCTCGCACGCGGCCGGTGAGTGCGCCGCCCCCCGCGCCGTCTGCGCCCGCCGCGCTTTGTTCCCGCCGGGCCGCGGCGGAGCAGGAAGTGGCCGAGCGCTGCCTGGGCGCGGAGGGCGCGGGCTCGGGGAGCCGGCCGCCCGACCCGGCCTCCGCTTGACCTTGGGGCGCTGGCCGGGCCAGGGAGAGGGGCGCCTCTGGGCGCGCGGGGAGCTCCGCGCCCTGGGCCGGCGGGGCGCGGCGGTCTGAGGCTGGGGTAGGAGAAGGGCTGGGCCCTGCGAGCCCGTGGGAGGGCCTGGAAGGAGACCTCATTTCCCGTGGACGAAAAGTTGTCGCGGTGGCAGGGCGCCCAGGCTAGCCCACAAAGGGCGCCTGGCCCTCACGGCCCGGAAGCTGCTTCCTGCCGCTGGGGCCTGGAGGTACTGCCCACCCTGGCGATCGGGGGGACCTGGAGAGCCGGGGGGCTCCTGAGACAGGCCGTCCCGAGCCAGCTGGTTACAGAGCTGAGCCTGTGCCGAGTGGCCCCCAGCCCCGCCTTACTCTAGGTGGCTGCTGGTCACTGCCGTCCCCTGCCCCAGTGAAGAGCGGGTGCCTCGGTGGACGCGGGACACACAGCTCCCAGACGTTTGGGGCGTTGTGCCTCAGGCCTCAATGGTAGTGTCCCCCACTCCTATGTGAGGGTTAGGGTCCGGGGACTGGAGGCGGGGTCCCAAGCCCAGGCTCACCCTGCCCGTGCACCCAGTGTGTGGCATGATGTATTTATACACAGGGCTCCCACAGCTGTCACTGTCGACAGCAGGCCTGGGCCTGGCAGTGGGGGTGGGGGCCTCCAGGCGCCCAGGCCACGCCCACCGGGCCACAGAGCCCCCTGTGGCTGCCCTGCCTTGGGGACCTCCTGCTGCCTTCCCCAGGCCTGCTGAGGGCCCGCTCCCTCTGCCCACTGGGTCTTCCCCGGCCTGGCCTTTGACACAGGCATTGGGGCCTTACCGCTGGGCCAGATGTCGCTGAAGACAGTGAGGGCCAGTGATACCCTGGGTGCCTAGCTTGAGCCTCAGGTGGGAGGGCGTCGGCTGGCTGGAGAAGGACCCATGTTGGGGCACGTGTCACCTGGTACTCGGGTCTCCACTGGGCCTGTGGTCCCTTGCGGGGCAGCACAAGGCTGCTGGCAGAAGGAATATATAAATGCTCCTTCGCAGGATACCTAGAGGTGGTGACGTGGGAACTGGGTTTTGAGGGATGCCTAGGAGTACAGTCCTTGCGGAGGGATAGCTATAGACTAATGGGCAGAGTGCTCTGGCATGGGCTGGCTGGTAGGCCCCTGCAGGGTGAGGGCTTGTACAGTGCCCCTCACCTGTGGCCTCCTGAATGCTGTGATTGTGGGTCTGTAACCACCCTGAGCTGGGTGCTGCTCGCCGACAGGACCATCTGAACGTGTCTTTGTCTCAGGCGCCCAGCACAGGGCCTGGCAAAACCAGAGAGGCCTTGTCCACACTGGCCGAGTGAGTGAACCAGATTCAGAAGGCGGGGTGCTGCGGTGTAGAAGGGCTGGGGTTTCGGGAGGTCCCGTGTCGCCTGCAGGGCTCTGCTCCCCCAGCAGCCTGTGGGCCTAACATCCTGGCCAGGTTGGCCAGGCACTGGGCGCTGCCTGGAGGAGGCGGTGGGCTTGGGCAGGTGCCACAGCGGCCTGCAGAGGCCTTGGAGGTGGGAGAAGTTGTAACAGGAGGCGGGACACGTCTGAGACCCCCAGCAGTGCCGCCTCACCCCTCCTTCTTCCAGACGCGGTGGCCAAGGCTGGGCCCCGAGCACCTGAGAGGAGGCCGTGGAGACCACGAGCACCTTGGGGCCACCCCGGCCCGCAGGGGCCGCGGGCACCATGAGCGACGTGGCCATCGTGAAGGAAGGCTGGCTGCACAAGCGAGGTCAGTGGGCGGCTGCCCGGTCTGGGGTCCAGCCTGCCTTCCCTGCTGGCGGGGCCGGGCTGGGTGGGTGTGGCCCGTTCACCTTCCTGGCTGTCCTGGAAGGCGCTGCCCGGGACTCCCAAGGGCAGGATGGGCTCGGCACCTCGGGCTGGACGCTGGGGCTGGGGGTTCCCACCACTGGGGGCCCGGCCTGCACCTGTGGGAGCCCTGCAGCCCGGGGAGGGGCGCCGGGGGCGCCTCGTCCAGCTGTGCCCTCCTGCCCTGGGCACTGGCCAAGCCCTCTGCACTTCCTCTTCCTCAGACCCGCTCCTCTGGGAGTCTTGGTGATCCATAACGCCAGGGGCTCATCCCTGTGCGGAAGGAGCCATGTCTTTGTTGGGGGTAGTCCCAGGCGTGGCTCAGATGGGCGTCATGAGATGGGGTATCGTGTGATATATAGGAGCTCCTCAGCAGAGTAGGCCTGGGAGCTTCGGGGGCTGGGGAGGAAGCTCTGGGGTGACAGATGCAACACCTGGACCTCCAGCGGGTGTGAAGTGGTACGGAGGGCGTGATCGGCTCGCACCGAGACAGCCAGACTTGGCAGGTGCTGGGAGGTCAGTGCTGGCCGGCAGCGGTGAAGAGGCTGCGGCCTGTGAGCATCGTGGCCTGGCCCTGCTGCCCCTTCCTCCCCTTGCATCCGGACCCTCGTGTCCTGTGCCCGGGAGTGGCCGTGCTCCCTCTGTGCCCCCTGCAGCCTTCGGTGTGGGGCCCGCCCGCCTTGCTGCTGCTTTCCTCCTTGGCTGCTGTTGGTTGAACAACCATTCGATTACCAGGAGATGCCTGGCCTTGAGTTCCTGGGGCATTTCCTGCCCCGGGGTTCTCTCCCGGGGCCTGAGGCAGAGAGTGTGGGACATCCAGCCCTGTGGGGTGTCCCGAGGGCTGGGTGGGGCCCTGTTGGGCCACTCTGTTACGGTGTAGCCTTCCAGGGCAAAGGTCACGGACAGCCTCGGCCTCAGCTTTCCCATACGCACACGGGGGTAGTTGGGGGGGGCCCAGCCGACAGCCAGCCTCAGCTCCCAGGCCCGGGGAGGGCTCCGTCCAGCCCCGCTCCCTCCCAGCCTCGGTGCGGGTGGCGCGGGTGTGGGGCGGCACCCAGGCTCCTGCCTGTTCTCCCTGTGCCCTGAGCCCTCCCTGCGCTGGCCCAGCAGGCAGTCGCCACTGTGTCCTCTTTGATGTGCAGTGTCCCCTGTGGGCTCTGAAGCACATGGGCCTGGCTGTCCCTGGGGGCACCTGGCCACGCCTTGCCCTCCGTGACCCCGCGGCAGGACGACAGCCAGGCTGGCCTGTCTCAGCTGGGCCTCCTGGGACCACACCAGCTCTCGGCCGAACTCTGCGACTGCTCCGCACTTGAGCTGGCCCAGGTGGGGCGACTGTGCCTCGGGCCCATGGGCTGGGGGTGGGCTCGCGTGCCCTGTGGGCGGTGACCCAGGGAGCCCTGCTGTCGCCCCGCAGTCAGGCTCGCTGTGTCCTCAGCATCCCTCAGCACAGCAGGGTGCTGGCCCAGGAGAGGGTGGGGAAAGCGGCGGGGCCAAGGGCCCTGGGGGAGGAGGGTGCGATTGGCCGGCACCGGCCCACTGGCGTGTGGGGGGAGCGTCTGGGCCTCTGAACCCAGGAGAGCTGCACACTGGCCAGGCCACGTGCCCGCTGTGGACGCGCCTGACCTGGCCCCCCGGGCATCCTGGAAGCCTGGGGCTGGGCACTGACCCCAGGGGGCTTTGAGCCTGGTGTACCTCAGCCCTGGCCTGAGCACGGAGGGGCCTGGCAGCGCAGGCCGGCCGCTTGGCTGTGGCCGAGGGTCGGCGGTGCGGGGCCTGAGTTTCCTGTTTTGTGAGCGTGTTGAACTCTCCCTTTAAAAACAAACAACAAAAGAGGAAGCGGGCGACCTTGCCCTGGGGATGGGGTCACTGCTGGCCCCAGCCTGGATCCAGGGGCCCCTGAGCCCTGATTGTCTATCCTGTCTGGCAGGGCTGTCTTCCGGTGGGGGTGCCCTAGGGGGTCACAGGAGGAGTGGAGCGGGCACGAGGCCATGTGGCCCACCCTGCTGCTGGGGCTTGGATGACTGCTGACCCCGTTGCGGCCCCATGGGTAGCAGAGCACAGGGAAGCAGAGGCCTGGGCAGGGGCCTGGCTGAGGTGGCTCCTGCGCTCCCGGGAGAGGCCCAGCTGGTTGCATCAGGCCGGTTCCTAGAAGTGCTGCGGGGGTGGGGGCGTGGGGGGAGCTGGCACGGCTGGGCTGGCACCCCTGCCTGGGCACACCCGGACCAGGCTCGGCGCCAGCACCCCGCTCAACCCTCCCACAGCTGGAGCAGAGGCTGTGGCCTGCTGCCCAGGCTGCCCAGTGCGGTGGCAGAGGCCGTGCTCTGCTCGTCATGCTCTCCCCGGCCAGCCCTGGGCCCGGCAGCAGGCAGGGGCCGCTCAGCCTGCGCACGGCCGCCTTTTCTTTCTGTTAACCTTGGGAAGTGACAGTTCTGTGTCTGTGCATACTGGCACCGGGTTCACAGGCGACTGTCCTTGGGGCCCAGGGTGTGGGTGGGATCCTGGGGTGCTGGGTCTGGGTGGCCAGCTCAGCAGCCCCAGGCTAAGCCCCTACAAGTGACGTCTGGGGCCCGCCCGGTGGGGTGTCTGGAGGGGGCTTCCTCTGGGGGGATCTGGTGCGACTCACACGGGGTCCTGAGCAGGTGCCGGCTCGCTGGCTGGGTGAGGCCACATGAGGCTAGTGCACCTGGAGGTGGGTGGCTGCAACGTGGCAGAGTGGACTCAGTGCTGTGCTCAGGCCCCTGGCCCAGGGGTGGCTCCGAGGCAGGGTGGCCGTGGTGCGAGGTCCACTCTGGGGGGGTGGCAGCGGATGGGCCCTGGTCCTTGCTTCTGTGTCCTCTGGGTGTCTGCACCGGAGTGGGGTGGGGCTGCCCTGGCCTGCAGCTGCCCCCGGAGGAGCCCTGGGCTCCTGTCCCCTCTCAGAGTGGCACTGTCTGCTCCCCACCCCCATCCCCCGGGAACCCGTCCCCATCCCTCCTTGGCTGGGTTGGATGGGCTGCGGGGAAGTGGCGAGTCCAGGGACACCGCTCTGGAACTGAACAAGGCACTGGGTGCTGAGTGGGTCTTGGCTGCCCCTTCCTCATGGGGCCTCCGGCCTGTCGTGGGCCCCTGCTGTCAGTGGCCACACCACACAGACAGGTGACGGGAGCTCTGGGGTGGGGACAGGAGGGGGACAGAGCCCGGCGGAGGCGGAGCTGGCGGCACATGGTCCATGGCCGGCGTGAGAAGCTCTGTGAGCAGCACAGGCGGAGACAGCACCTGGGAGTGCTGGGCCACTGGGGTTGGGGAGACCAGAAGCTGGACGCGGGCGCAGAGGCCTGCAGGGCTGAGAAGAGGATTTGGGGGACAAAGGATGCGGCATCATTGGACTCGGTGAGGGATGGACAGGTCGAGAGTGCGACGTGGAGGACCTGGGTCACCCCCTCACTGGCCCGGGGAGGGAGGAGGCGGTGGGGCGGGCAGCCTGGCAGCGCCCGGCCTCCCTGCAGCCTGCAGGACGGGACGCACCTTGGCGAGGAGCTGCTCGTGTCCTGCCGCGCCTGGGTCTGTGGTCACTGTCTGCTTCTCTGACTCGAGCGTCCCCGTGTGGGAGCCTCAGTTTCCCCTGGGAGGGTGGACAGAACGGCAGGCTGGAGAGAGGCCCAGATAGCTGTGGCACCATGTCCCACCCCGTAAGGGCCCGGGCAGGGTCCCCCGCCTTCCGAGGGCCGTCTGGGTAGTAAACGGGGGGCTGTGGCCGTGGTTGCCTGGCTCCTCCCTTCCCTGCCCTGCTCTGCCCTCGCTGGTTCTTGGGCCCTCGATGGCCAGCACCTGCTGGGCTGTGGCAGAGGCCTGACTGTGCTGCCCACTGCCCGTCGGCCCCGAGGGCTGCCGTCCGCGCCGCGTGCATGCTCAATGTGCTGGAGAAGGTAAATGGGCACCCGGCAGCTGTCGAGCACGATGGATGTGGCATCGGCGGGGGACTGCGTGGCCGCTGCTGTCAGCTGGCGCCCGCTCCGCAGGCCTGCTGGGGCTCACTTTGCTGTGGAGAAACAGCTCGCTGCCGCCTGGCGCCCCGCCAGCTGCCGCCTGCCACCGCACCGCCGTGCAGCAAAGTGTTTACCCAGCAGTTTCCCAAGAGCCAGGACTTGGGGTGTCTGTGGTGCTGGGGTGCAGTGGTTGGGCCAGTGTGGCTCGGGGGGCCTGTGCTCTTGCCACCCGAGGGACCCCAGGACGTGTCTGTGGTGGTGTCGCATGGGCACCCTGCCCTATGGCCTGGCCTGGCACTGGCCAAGAGGCCGCACCTATGGGTGCTTTGGCAGTGGGACCCTCCCGAGAGCCTTGCTAGAACCCAGCATCCAGTCCAGGCACGGCTGCCTGAAGAGACCCTGTCCTGGCTGGGGACCCAGTCGGGCTGACCACAGGGATGCTAAGGGCTTCATCCTCTGCCTCTTGCTCCGTCTGTCCAGCGCACGGCCCTGTGGTCCCACGGGCTGCCGGCTGCACAAGTGCTCAGCTGGAGCCAGCTTGGCCGAGGGAGGGGAATCAGGCCGGATGGGTGCACCTCCACGGACACTGAGGACAGGGGAGGGAGGCCTCGTGGGCCAGTCTCTTCCTGCCTGCGCCCCCCGGGGTGCCCTCTGTGACTGCCCCCCACATACCTCTCCTGGTCTCCCAGGGCCGTGGTCTGTGCTGCCAGTCTGCCTCTTGTCCTGTCTGGGCTGGACTTGTTGACATGCCGGCCGTGGCCAGGCCGCGGCTGCCCCACCCCGGTGACGGCCTGGCTGGACCAGAAGTGGGAGCTGAAGGGAAAGCCTGTGTGTCTCCAAGCTGGCCCTGGGTGCAACGACCCAGTTCCTCTTCTGGAGGGCTCCAGGTGCAGGGCCCATGGCGAACAGGCAGGCAAGGCCCCTTACAACACCGGACTCCTGGGCTTTCCTGGCTCTTCTCTTGGGGAGCTGAGCCCTACCTTTAGCTTGCACCTCCAGGTCCTGCTCCCAGGATGGCTGGGCCTGCAGAGCTCGGCCAGGTGCTGGGGCAGGGCTGGTGGGGCAGGGGTTGGGAGGAGGCCGAGTTGGGGTCAGGTTGGGAGTTGATTTGTTGGGCTGGGTGCTGGTGTGGTAATCGGGAGGCTGTGAGAGGGGCAGGCAGCAGTTGGTGGAGCAAGATGGATTTCCGGGGCGCAGAGTGCAGTACTCATCAGCCGCCCGCTCGGTTAGCGTCCCGGGGAGCGGCAGCTGGTGAGATGGGAGGCACTCCATCAGGGGCCGACAGCTCCAGACTGGTGACGGCGGGTGGGCACTCACGGCGGCGGGCGGGCGGGCTGGGACGGGGGTGGGCACCCCCTGCCTGCTCTGCTCCCTCCACCTCCTGCCTGTGCTGCGAAGCCAGGCCCTGCATCCAGGCTGGGGGCCGGGTGGGGCCACATGGCGCATGATCGGCAGGTGTGCATGACCAGCGTCCCTGGGGCCAGCGCATCCCGGGGGCTGTGGGATCCCTTTTTGTGCACTTGGGTGAGGGGCAGATGCCGACCCTCCTCCTCACTGGGTTGTGATGGGTGATGGCCACAGGCCCCGGCAACCCTGGGGTCCAGGTTTCAACTGCAGGTGCCCTGGTGGCCACAGGTGCACTGTAGGCAGCAGCGAGGGGGTCTCTTCCCTCAGAAGGACCCCTGCATTGTTCAGACACGTCATGGGGCATCCTGCTGGTGTCTAGGGATGGGGTAGCCTCTCCCAAGCCTGTATCAGGCTAACTACTTAGGCCCTGCTGGAGGCCGGCACCTATGTCCACCATGCATCTCCCTCTGGCCAGGGTGGTGCAGAGTGAAGACGGCTTGGCTGGAGACTGGGTGGTGGGCGTGGGAGGAGCCTCTGTGGCTTGCATCCTGGGAGGAGGATGGAGCTGAGGCTGTGAGGGCGGAGCCTGGGCCCCGACCCAGGACACCAAGGGTGGCACGGCCTGCTGGAGGATGGCAGGTGGAGAAGCCTCAGGGCTGCAGGAGGTCGAGGGTACTGCCTGGCCCCACACGGCCAGTGCACTTGGGGAACACTGCCTGCCCTGGTACCTGGCTGTGCTGACCTGCTCTGTGCGCCGGGTGGCTGGGTATGTGAGACTCACCCAGTGGGACCAAGCCGTCACTGTGTGCTTGTCCGTCCAGGTCCAGGCTTGGCCTGGAAGAGGATCTACCCACTGTGGGCTGGTCCCACCCTGCCTCTGCCTGTGTCCCCTCGATGAAGAAGTTGTCTAATTAGTGAGTTCCCTGTTGTTCAGACTCCTTGCTCGGCAAAATGTAAATGAAACATTTTTCCGGGTGTCAGTATGAAAAATGACAGTCGCTCGGAGATCGCGGAGGACATCTGCTCCCGTCCCCACTCGCGAGTGCCTGTGTGCAGCTGATGCTGCAGAACTTGAGGGGAAGCGCTGCCGTGTACCTGGTGGCTCGGGGCAGGCCCGGGTCAGCACTGGGCTGGTCGTGGTGCCCAGCTGCGGGAGCCTCCCAGGTCTGCTTCCACAGGCCGAGCGGCGCCCTGGCCCGGGGCCAGCGGTGCTGTCCCAGGCGGGGTGGACACCTTGTGGCCCAGCCCAGGCAGGTTGCAGATGGCCCTGCCTCCACTGTGAGCCCCTGGCCCATCCTCGGGCAGGGGCCAGCCTTGGTGGCAGCCACACCTGCCATGGTCACTAGCAACCACCACTTTGCGGCCTTTGAGTACCCAGGCAGAGCTCTGGTGCTGAGCCCTGGCAATGTGGCTGGGTCCTCTCTGAGTTTGTGTCCCCGGCCTGGAGGCCATGCGCAGCTCAACGGCCCCACCGCCCACCCCACAGGGGAGTACATCAAGACCTGGCGGCCGCGTTACTTCCTCCTCAAGAACGATGGCACCTTCATCGGCTACAAGGAGCGGCCACAGGACATGGACCAGCGTGAGTCCCCACTCAACAACTTCTCTGTGGCGCGTAAGTGTTCTCTCACTGGCCCCAGGTTGGAGAAGGGATGGTACGGTGAGCGGGAACAGCCGGAGCCCTCCGCATGCCAGGCCCCTGCTAAGGTCCCCTTTGGCCTGTGTCCCGGGGAGCAGGCTGGGCAGTGCCGGCTCCGGGGTCACCTCTGGGACTGCATGGTCAGCTTGGGCTTGGCCAGGATGGAGCTGTACCCTGGGGCTCTTGTCTGGCAGCTGGAGGCTCTAGCGCTGGGGGCTGAATGGGGCCCGCCAGGTCTCATGGGGACCCCGTGGGCAGGGCAGGCGTGGGGCTGCGGAGGGGGCTTCCAGCTCTCACAGCCTGCTTCCCCCAGGAGGAGTCATGGCTTCTGCCTGTGAGGGTTCTCCGAGGCCTCCATGCACCCCTCACGATGGGCGAGGGTCACGGGCATCCCTATGTGGGCCTGGCAGGTGGGGTGCTGGGTCCCTGTCCTATCACCCCACAGCCAGCTCACCTCGTGCTGGCCCAGGACAGGGCCAGGTGTACAGGGGTGACCAAGAACTGATCAGGGCTCGGCTGTGGGACGTCTGTGGGGGTGGGCTGCCGAGGATAGGCTCTGGCATTGGCGTGAGGCCGCAGTTCGGGCTGCAGTGCAGTGCGCTACAGGTTGGTCTTGGGTTGAACCCTGGCACCTTCTTACGCTCCCAGCCTCCAAGTCGATCTGCCTGTCCTGCCTGGGACCTGGGGTCCTCTGGCTTCCCTGACCTCACTGGGTCCTGGGCCCTGGGCCCCAGGCTGGGTGTGGAACAACCCAGCCTTGGGATCTGGCAGAAAAAGGAGCAGGGCTGGTTCTGGAACCCTGGTTGTACCATCGCCAATCTCATATCTCCAGCCTGTGCTCTGAGGAAGAGGCGGCAGCCAGCACTGTGAGCCTGGGTGCCCAGCTGGGAGGAGCAGAGCCTGCCCTAAGAGGCCCAAGCTCAAGGGCTTCCTGGGGGTTTTACCTGAACTCGGTTCCTCTGAGCCGAGCTCCTCCTCCAGCTCCTCCAGCCTCAGGCCCAGCGGTGGCTGGGCAGCCCGCTGGTCAGGGGCCCTGAGGTGGGAGAGACTAAGAAGGCAGATACCCACCCGGGCAGCCTCAGCCCAAGCGCACTCCAGTGTCCCCTCGGTCAGAGCCAGGGTCTTCGTGGCTGGGGAGTGGCCTTGGTGAGGCAGCTGGTGTGCATCCCAGAGTAGGCACGGTCAGCGGGGGCAGGAGGGGGACTCTGGAAGGGCACCAGCCAGGACAGGAGCTGCAGGAGACAGGTGGTGGCACTGGCCAGGGCGTAGGGTGGGGTGACTGCACTGGGCTCGGTGACCACGCACTTTCGCCAGGGCGGGTTCTGGACACTCAGGAAACCCTACTCGACCTGGCATCCCACCTGGCGGCCTCCAGCAGGGTGTCCTGGGGGAAGCAGGAGGCCCTGTGCCACACGAGGGCAGGCAGGTTTTCCACCCTCCCCTGCCAGGTGTTGACACAGGCCTTCCCCAGGGCGCTGGCCCTGGCCTCCAGGCCCGGCAGGTGCCTCCTTGCTCAGTGGAGCTGAGCTGGCCCCTCACAGGGCCCTGGTGCTGGAATGTGGGAGGCCCCTCTGCTGGCCGCTCACACTAAGCCCTGCCCAGAAACCCTCGCTGCAGTGCGACTCTCATTCCTCACCATCGGTCCACTGTGGGGGTGTGCTGCAGGTGTCCATGAGCCCCAGGGGCGCGTGGGCCCCAGGTGTGCATGCTGCAAGTATGCGTGTATCACAGCTGTGTGTGCAACTCAGGTGGTCGTGACCCAAGTGAGCATGTGCTCCAGGTGCACAGTAGTCCCAGGTGTGTACGCGTTGCAGGTGTGCGTATACTGTAGGTGTGTGGTGCATATGTGCACATGCTGTAGGTGTGTGTGCTCAGGGAGGGTGCACTGCAGCTGTCTTCCAGGTGTGTAGCTACTGCAGGTGTGTGCTGCAGGTTTATGCGCTCCAGCGTGTGTGCGTCAAGTATGCATGTGCTCCAGCTACGTGAGTTCTTCAGATGCTCCAGCTGTGCTTGGGAAAGCCACAGACATTTGTGCACCAGGGGCGATGGAGAAGCTGCGTCCCAGTCCTGCTCCGGGACCTCAGTGCCCCTTACTCTCTAAGGCCTGGCCTGAGTTGGGGGCTCAGAGAGAAAGGCAGCAAGTGCCATGGGAGGGGACTCTTGGGGATGCCCCGCACCTTCAGAGCAGGGCATCCCAGCCCTGCTTATGAGGGAAACAGGCTTGGAGAGGGCCTGGGATGGCCCTGGGCCCAGTGGGGTCCCGTGCAGATGGCTGGGGAGAGGGAGGCTGGCACACAGGATGCTCCCTGGCCTCATCCTCAGAATGCCAGCTGATGAAGACGGAGCGGCCCCGGCCCAACACCTTCATCATCCGCTGCCTGCAGTGGACCACAGTCATCGAGCGCACGTTCCACGTGGAGACGCCCGAGGAGCGGTGTGTGGCGCGGGGGCCTCAGGGTGGAAGTGTACAGGGGCAGGGGCTCTGGTGCCTGCTGCGCACCGCCGACCTTGGTCCCATTCTAGAAACAAGCCCCGTCCCACCTTGTGCGGTGGCTGGGAAAACTGAAGCTAGGGGTGGAAACAGGGTGGGTTGGGGTGCTGTGCTGCTGCGGCTGGACCTCCATGTCCCCCGCCCCTGGGAGGTTTCCAGGCTTGCGGCGGCCGGGTTCTGGGTGGCCGCTGCAGGCTGTCTGGGGCTGCTGCGCCAGCCAAGGGCGGAGGCGACTCAGTCGATGTCCATAGGGAGGAATGGACCACTGCCATCCAGACGGTGGCCGATGGGCTCAAGAGGCAGGAGGAGGAGCTGATGGAGTTCCAGTCGGGCTCGCCCAGCGACAACTCGGGGGCTGAGGAGATGGAGGTGTCCCTGGCCAAGCCAAAGCACCGTGTGGTAAGGCTCGGATGTCCCCCTGCCCCTGCGGGGCACAGGGTCCTCACCTGGCTTCCTGGGTGTGGCCTGGAGATGAGGGGCCTGGGGCATCACTGGAGTCCTTGCTGACCCTACAGGCAGGCTGCCATGGGGTGACACTGCAGCCTCCGGAGCCGGGGCGGGTGTCTGCCCTGTGGGCAGGCGTGGTGCGCAGGGGCACTGACGGCGCTGCCTGCTGCCCACAGACCATGAACGAGTTTGAATACCTGAAGCTGCTGGGCAAGGGCACCTTCGGGAAGGTGATCCTGGTGAAGGAGAAGGCCACAGGCCGCTACTACGCCATGAAGATCCTCAAGAAGGAGGTCATCGTGGCCAAGGTGTGGGTGGGTGCGGGGCGGGTGGTCAGGCAGGCAGGCGAGAGCAGACGGGTGGGTGGGTGGACACTCAGCTGACCCTGCCTTCCAGGACGAGGTGGCTCACACACTTACTGAGAACCGTGTCCTGCAGAACTCCAGGCACCCCTTCCTCACGGTGAGCGGGGCCACTCCCAACGGGCTGATGCAGGACGTCCTGCTGGGCTTCGGATGTGGCCCACAGCGGGCCAGGCATGATGGTGCCGGATGTGGGCCAGGGGCCGTGCTTGCTGTGCCCAGCATGCCGAGGCAGGGCTGGTGATGTCCGTCTCCACCCACTCAACCAAGGGCCGAGGAAGGCCATACTCTGCAAACCTTCCTGCCCAGAATGGGCGTGTGCTGGGCTTCCCCATTCAGGGGAAGCCCCTGTCCGGTCAGCCTCTGAGCTTCACGGTCAGCGCTTGGGGGAGACCAGCCACTGGTGGCCTTCCTTGGATGGGGCTGCCTGCGTTTTGAGAGGTAGAGGCGGCCGGACAGCTCAGAGCATCAGGGTGGGAAATCTCGACTTCTGCTGAGGCCTCAGAGCCTGGTGCGCTGTCCCACCTCTCACCCTGGATGCGAACCCAGAACCCACGGCCCATCCATGGAACTCACCTCGGTGCCTTGGGCACCTGGCGCTGCGGGTGCACGGCCTCCATCTGTCCCTGCCCTTGCGGAGGACCGCGGCTCCAGCTGTGCTCTGTTCCAGGCCCTCAAGTACTCCTTCCAGACCCATGACCGCCTCTGCTTCGTCATGGAGTATGCCAACGGCGGCGAGGTAGGCAGGGTGCAGCCCTCGGGCGGCTGCGGCAGGACGCACGGCAGGCCTGTCAGGTGCGGGATGACGCCCTGGCCTCACCGGGCTGGGTCTCCAGGACCGCCTGGGCCGGCCAGCCCCGGCCTGCCTCTGGGTGGCGGGCGCCCCTCCCTGCGGCCCTCAGTGTCCCCTCCCACAGCTCTTCTTCCACCTGTCCCGGGAGCGCGTGTTCTCCGAGGACCGGGCCCGCTTCTATGGCGCAGAGATCGTGTCGGCCCTGGACTACCTGCACTCCGAGAAGAATGTGGTGTACCGGGACCTCAAGGTGGGACCCCAGGTCATGCCCCACGGGTGGGCAGGCAGGCAGGCTCCAGCCAGCGGTGCTGAAGCCCAGGCCTCCTGACAGCTGGAGAACCTCATGCTGGACAAGGACGGGCACATCAAGATCACGGACTTTGGGCTCTGCAAGGAGGGCATCAAGGATGGTGCCACCATGAAGACCTTCTGCGGGACGCCCGAGTACCTGGCCCCTGAGGTGCGTCCCCCACACTGCGCCCCTCGTGCACCCACTGCCCTGTGCCCTGGCTTGTGGTGACAGTGCGTGTCCGTGCAGGTGCTGGAGGACAATGACTACGGCCGCGCGGTGGACTGGTGGGGGCTGGGCGTGGTCATGTACGAGATGATGTGTGGCCGCCTGCCCTTCTACAACCAGGACCACGAGAAGCTCTTCGAGCTCATCCTCATGGAGGAGCTCCGCTTCCCACGCACGCTGGGCCCTGAGGCCAAGGCCCTGCTCTCGGGGCTGCTCAGGAAGGACCCCAAGCAGAGGTGCGGCCCCGGCCGGGCACATGCGGGGGGCGGGGGGGGGGGCGGGGCGCATGTGCTGAGCCGGCCGTATCCCTGCAGGCTTGGTGGGGGCTCCGAGGACGCCAAGGAGATCATGCAGCACCGCTTCTTCGCCAGTGTTGTGTGGCAAGATGTGTACGAGAAGAAGGTACGGTGTCCACAGCCCTTGCACACGTGTGTGCGTGCTGTCACACAGCCCACGCTTACCCACCTAGCCACAGTGGCACGCGTGCGTGCCCTGGCCAGCTCACTCACAAACACGGGGGCGTCAACGCATAGCCTGGGGCCCCACCTGGGACACTGCGCCTCCCTCGAGGAGCTGGGTCTCTTCACTGGCCAGCAGTCAGGCTGTGTGGGCAGCCTGTGGGGTGGGCACGCCCTCCTTCTGGCCTTTGGAGGGGTCTGGTGCCTGCCACAGGCCACAGTGGGTGGGCAGGGTCCCCAGGTGCTTGCTCAGTTTCCTGGCCCTGCCTGGAGGGTAGGGGTCATGAACAATGCTCCCTTCCTGCCCAGCTGTGACCAAGGAGCCTGTGAGTCCAGTGGGCAGCACTGATCAGCAGGCCAGATGCCATGATGTCTCGGGGTCCTTATGTGCGGGCCCCAAGGGTGGCTGAGGCACCTTCCTCCAAGGGGACAGGTCCCTCTCTGGGCTCCTACAGGACGTGCTTGAGAGAAGAGGGGAAGCCCCAGCTGTTTCCGTCAGCCTCTCCCACACCCTTCCCCAAAGAGGCAGTCGTGCTTGGGTCCTGGGGTCCTTTCCCACCCAACTCCTGCCTGGCACACTGGCCCTCTGCCAGGAGACGGGCTCACCCTGCGCGCCTGTCCCTAAGGAGGCCGTGAGGAACAGGAGGAGGGACCTGCCTTTCCTGGGCAGGGTACTCCCTCCGTCTGAGGGGTTGTGAGCACAGCTCCCCTGGCCTGCCTACCCCCCACCCCACTGCTCCCCTTTCGGAATGGCGCTGGGGTCTGGGCACTGCAAGGGGCTGTCACCGCCTGAGTTGGGGTCCACTGGGGGTGCAGGCCGGAGCCTGTAACCAGCCCTTGCTGTGCCTCCTGCAGCTCAGCCCGCCCTTCAAGCCACAGGTCACCTCAGAGACTGACACCAGGTATTTTGACGAAGAGTTCACAGCCCAGATGATCACCATCACACCACCTGACCAAGGTGAGGGGCCCGGCGCACCTGCCTGCCCTCTCCGGACCACAGCCCCAGCTGCCCTGGTGGCTTCCGATGCTTCACAGTCCGGATTGTGAAGGGCGGTGGCGCTCAGGGCTGGAAGCAGTGTCCTGAGGGCTGGTGTGGCCCGCCCGGGCTGCAGCCCTGTCTCGGTCTCCCCTGCTGAGTGGCGGGTGGGCCACTGCCAGCCTGAGTCCTGTCTCACCTTGCAGATGACAACATGGAATGCGTGGACAGCGAGCGGAGGCCACACTTCCCACAGTTCTCCTACTCGGCCAGCGGGACCGCCTGAGCGCCCTGGGCAGAGCTCGGCAGCCGCGTCCCGCACACCGGGTCTGGAAGCCTCAAGCAGATCACTTGCATTTGATGGTTGACTTCTCGGATGCGCTGGGAGGAGCCACGCCGGCCTCCCGGACCAGGAGGACATCCCTGCAGGGACGGTGTCCTGCCACCTGGCTGGGTCAAGAGAAAAACGGTCGTGCGGTTTCTCTTAATTTATTTCATCCAACCTGTTCTCCAGACGTGGCCTCAGCCCTCAGAACAGTTACTCACGTAGGACACGTTAAGGACCTCCACAGCCCTTGCAGCGTGGGGCCGGCGGGTCTGGGCAGGTCCTGCACTACCCCATCGGGCCATGCATCTCGCTGCCCCCCGCCTGGGGTCCAGGGCCTCACCCGGCCTGTGGCACCACGAGCAGCTTCACCGGGGCATACTAGCTGGCGCCTTCTCCTTCAGGTGGGGCACAAGGCAGCCCCTCCATGCGGGCCCTGGAGCTGCCCTCAGACAGGCCGGGCTGGGCCGGGGCTCGCCTGCAGGCTGGAGCCGTGCACCTTGCCATTCCCAGGCCTTGGGAGTGAAAGCTCAGTGACAGGAAAGCCCCTCCCCCACTGACCGAGGGCCCCTTCCCTGCCCCGGCCCCTGGATGATTTCTGTCTCCACACTTGTCCTCTCCCAGCTTCACCTCTGGCCTCTCGCCTGGCCCTCCCTGTGCTGGCCAGACTTGGCCGCTGCTGCACCATGCCGTTTTTTACAACATTCAACTTTAGCATTTTTACTATTATAATATGAAACTTTCCCTCCAAATCTTCAATAAAAATTGCTTTTCAAGTTTGTGGCTGGCTTTGCTGAGTGCTGTGGGGTGAAGGGCCGAGGCCGGGGCCTGTGCTGAGGTCGGCCTCCTGCATGTGGCACAGGGCAGCTTCCAGCAGGACACACCTGGCGGCGAGAGGAGCGGCCGTCTGGCCTGCAGGGAAGGGAGCGAGGCCCTGGCCACCAGGAAGAAGTGGGACATGGCAGGGCCCAGACCTGTGGGGAAACAGCTGGGGGCCCGGGGCCCAGCGGAGCATCAAACCAGCAGCCTGCAGCGTGTGCAGCTGGCGCCCCCCGGCCAATGCCTGGCAGACTGCTCTGTGGGCCAAGTGGGGTACAGCTGGAGTCAGGGACTACAGAGTGGGGGCCAGGGCCTCATCCTAAGGCACTGCACTCCCCACAAGGCGGACAAACGGGGTGTAGTCCTGCTGCCACCGGATGGGGAGGGTGACGCTCTGGGCCTGTGGTGGCCGCTGAGGTCTCTGGGTGCCCCTGGTCCTCAGGTCTAACGGGCCACACCACTGACTCCTTCCACTGCTTCTCTGGAGAGCACATCTGCAGTGTGACCCGTGGAGAGGAGGCGTCCAGATTTCACGTCTACACAACACGAGCATGGTAGAAAGCAGGGGCCATGCAGTGCCATTGCGTGACCTTCCAACCCTGAGCAAAGCCTCTCTGAAAAGTGGCTGACTGAAGTGTGGAGACGAAGCCACAGCTGCAGCAGGGCTGGACCAGATGCTGTCCCTTCCGTAAGAGCCCTTGGAGCCATTTCTGGTCCAGTCAGGGAACGGAGGCAGGGACGGGAGGCCCTTTAAGCCCACTCTGACCTCCCCTCTGCTTGGACAGAATGATCCACAGCAGGACACAGCAGCGGGGGGAGTGTAGGTGCCGCGCAAGGACAGGCAGTGGGGCGGGATGTAGCGGGGCTCGGCCCAGGACGAGGCTCTCCTCGTGCCCAGCGCACCCTCACCTTTCTCTTCCTGGCACAAGGCAAGTGGCTCTGGCCCTGGCTCTTCCCGGGTTCAGTGGGTGTGACTGCAGGTCTCGCAGGTCCAGGTGGCAGGGGCGACCGGGTGTGGGGGAAGGTGCTGAAGGCCGCGCCTGCTTCCTCGGAAAGCGCCCGCCAGGGGATGCCTGCTTGCAGGCTGGGCTTATCCCTTGGCCAAGGCTTACTCCAACCTTTTCTTGTAATTCATTTCTTTAAAGTGAATTTCTTGTAGACAGCATGGAGTTGAATCTTGCTTTTTTGCTGACAAAAAAAAAAGTCTGGTGGTCTCTGGCAAGCGTGGGAGGTATCTAGATGCACACGGCGATGGGGCCGGCGGGCTGGCGGAGCTCGCACGCACGCCTTCTCCACTCCTGCCCTGCGAGCTCCCTTCCCTTTGCCCGCCTCCTTCCGGATTAAATGTGCGTTTTAAGTCATCCCAGTCTGTTTCCATTACTGGCTTATTTGCCTGGGTTTCACACACTGTCTTTTTATCCCAGGTACCACCTGCGCTTAGAGTATTTATTAAGTGTAAGTGGTGCCCAGGCCGGGGGCCTCGGGATTTACATTGCCTTTCACACAGCCCACCTTCGAGCGTGTAAGAGCCTGGCAGCAGTCTACTTTCATTTCTCCTTCTTGGCCTTCGGACTGTCATAAATTTTGTTTCCAAACATGTCATAAACTTCGAAATAAAGTGTCTTCATTTCATATTTTAATGCTATTTGTTGTGAAATGTGAGTGCATTTTAACATTCATGGCTTCTATCAACAGTCGCGGCAGTAAGCACACGCACGTGCTGTCCAGCTGTCACGGTCTCCCCAAACGAAAGCCGCCGTTAGGTGGCAGCTCTCCGTCCCAGCCCGGCACCGCACTCTTCCTCGTCCCCACAGATCTGCTGACTTCACACACCCAGCCCGGCGGCACCGTGCAGGCTTTGTCCTTCTGTGCCTGGCTCTTTCTTTAGTGCCGCGTCCTTCAGGCTCGCCTGTGTCACTGTGCGCGTCAGAACCTCCTCTCCCAGGGGGAGTAACAGTCCCTTCTTTGCTCGTCCTTCCGTGCTAGATGAGGCCAGCGTGGTGTCCTTACCTGCTGGCTGCTGGGAGTAGAGCTGCCATCAGCACTGGCACGCGAGCCAGGGACAGATAAGCATATCTACAGACACATAAACACCAGCCCCAAGGGTACTGTCATTTCTTTGGTGACATGCCCTGATGTGCAGGGTCCCACGGCAGTTCTGCAGCTTCCTCAAGAATGGCCTCCTGCCTTCCAGTGGACACACCACAGCACGCATCACTGGCGACACACCAGGTGTGCACGGACCTGCGGCTTCCCGACGACGGGCATCTTCTGACTGCCGCAGGCTGCTGCATCCCTCCAGTCTGGCCCTCTGCCTGTCTCTGAAATGGGTCATTTATTGTTCGGTGTAGGAGTTCCGGACGTCCAGTCAGTAAAGGGGCGTCAGGGATACAAAGAGAGCGTCCTTCACCGTACCCACACCCTGCCAGTGCCAGCTCTGCGCACATCTCCTGCCCATCTGCTGCCATCTCCCGTCTGCCTAGAAAGCTGCTTTTCAACAGCTGTAACAATTCTTTCAGCTTCGGCACATCTCAAGTTTTTGCCTTGGTTTTTGTCAGATCCTTACAGTGCCGTCGTCCACTTTGTCACTGGTACTGCACAGCGGGCACTGACCCTCGCCAGGGCACTGGGCACAGGACCCTGGGCCGACTCACCGGGTTTTGTCAGAGCCTTACAGTGCCGTCGTCCACTTTGTCACTGGTACTGTACAGGGGGCACTGACGCATACCAGGGCACTGGGCACAGGATCCTGGGGTGACTCACCGGGTTTTGTCAGATCCTTACAGTGCCGTCGTCCACTTTGTCACTGGTACTGCACAGGGGGCACTGACGCTCGCCAGGGCACTGGGCACAGGACCCTGGGCCGACTCACCGGGTTTTGTCAGAGCCTTACAGTGCCGTCGTCCACTTTGTCACTGGTACTGCACAGCGGGCACTGACGCTCGCCAGGGCACTGGGCACAGGATCCTGGGCCGACTCCCTGGGATTTTTTTTGCAAGTGGCCGGGGGTGGGGGTGGGGGTGGGGGGAGGTGTGTGGTGTGATGTGTCTTTTTGAGACAAGGTTTCACTATGCAGATTCAGGCTGCACTTGAACTCTCCTCCTGCCTCAGTCTCCTGAGTGCTGGGATTCCAGGTGTGCACCACTACACATGGCTTATTGGTTTTTTGAGACAGGGCTTCGCACTCCTGCCTCAGCCTCCCGAGTGCGGGGTTCACCGGCTTCACAGGCACGCGCCACCACGCCCTGCCCTAGGCTCTTTCAAAACTGCATTTACAGGTGCTACTCTCCCACTGCTAGCCAAGCTCTGCCCCATCGAATTTGAACGCTTAACAGCAATTAAGCCTTGGAAAACCTTCCCCACCACACACCACCTCCACCTGTGTGAGACTGTCCCAAGTCGTCTCACCACTCAGGCCACTGTTCGGGCTGGCCTGGGACGTGCAGTCCTGCCTCAGCCTCCCACACACACCACTGCGCCCAGCTCAGCTCACTTGCCCCACTTCTGGTTCCTTTGGAACCATTCCCACTGCTGTGGATCTTTCCTTCTGCAGTGCTTCTTTCGCCTCGCTTCTGATCCTGCCCAGTGCACTGTGCACCGCGGACACTGCATTCTCTCCTCCAGATACCGGTTTGGGTCATTCACGTTTCCCACCCCTTCCCAGGCTCCTTTGCCCATTTGGAAAATGTGGCTATGAGAGCCATTTTTATTTCCTCCCCTTCTTGGTTCCTCCAGCCCTGCAGTCTCGCAGGTCTCCTTCTACTGACTGACTTTCCTTCTCACTGTGAAGTGTTTTCCTGTTCTCTACATGTCGGTGTTACTAGACACCAGGTATGTACACTTTACCGTATTAACTGTTAGACTGAAACCCAAAATACTGGCAACAGCGGGCTGCTGTTGTGAGGACGGACAGGGTGACTGCTCCCAGGTACTGTGGCCTCTCTGTTGGGCGGGGACCCGCCGAGGACCTGCCTGTGCCTCACGGAAAGTGAGGCGCTGGCCCCTGAAATGGACCTGCTTCCTGCTCTTTGGGACTCCCCTCCAGAACAGGGAAGAAGCCCCTCCAGTGTTCAGTGTGCAAACCCAAGGGCCCGGCTCTGACCGTCCCTCCACTGTCCTTGGGCTGCTGTCCAGTCTCGATGATTGGCCTTTTCTTAGTTGTTTCAAGGCCAGCTGGATACCCAGTGGACACTAGTGACGTACCTGTGCACCCAGCACTGCCCAGGCAGCACTGCCTTCCAGACCGCCACTGCAGCTGGTGGGGAGGCGGGCAGGCTGGGGTTACGAGGGAGGGTGGGATCTGGGACCCGGAGAGTGGGTGCTGCTGAGCCCAAGCCTGCAAGAGTGAGCCTCACCGTTGCCCAGAGCTGAGTACCCTGGGGCAGAGCCCACCCAGAGGCAGGAGGGCTGAGGCCACTAGCTGTCAGTCAGGGACCTGATGAGGCAGGAGAGCATAGGATGGGAGGACGGAGGCTGTGGCAGGAGGGGGTGCTGTGCAGAGGCGCCGAGGGAGTGACCAGCTGGGTGATGGGGCTGCTGGACAGCCAGGAAGCCAGGCAGCAATGGCCACGAGCATGGAGGTCCAGGTCTGCAGGTGGAGACTGGCAGGTGGCTCTGGGCCTCTGAGGCCAGAGAGGAAGCGAGCCCTGACAGGGACTGCTGGCACAGAGTGACCATGGCCACTTGCTACCGACACTTGTGGCACGGAGTACCCCTCAGCCACAGAGCTCAAGCCAAAGGCCTAAGAATGCTCGGGGTGCAGAAGAGCCACACAGGATCCGCAACCCCGTTCACAGAAGCCTCCCCTGCCCAGTGGCCCTGGCCAAAGCCTACTGTGGACTGGCTCTCTCCTGAGACCCTTGTCACCTGCTCCTGGACACTGGCTGATGTGTCCAATGCCACAGCACTGAAGGCTTTGCCCCTGCTCCCTGCCCTCGGCCTTAAACCTGTCCTAGTACCAGGCTCCACACTGGGTGGTACATCAAATGCCCCTGAGCCGTCGGGGGTCAGGGACCTGCCTTGCTCAGGCCAGCCCCAGGGGTGTGCGTGTGGGGCACCACCCCATGCTGCAGGCCCGACTCATCCTTGGGCCCACGCAACCATGGCCAGTCAAAACGGGGCAAGGACCTTCAGGCCCATCCCGGCCCAGCTCCTTCCGCTGCCCCAGAACTGTTGGAGGTGGGGGCTGTCCAGTCACCTGAGGCCCAGGCCACTGATACCAAGAAAGCACAGGAGACACCAGGCTGTGACACCCAGGTGTGACAGCAGTATTCAGGCACAGTTTGGGAACAACCTGCTACAGGGTGGCCCAGCACACTGCTGGAGCCGGGGCCTGGGCTCGAGCAGGGCTCATGCCTGTTGGGTAAGGCCCTGACGAAGGGTGGCTGACGAGCAGGCCACACCTGCTGCTGTCACTGTCACCCTCCTCGGTGACACCTGGCCTGTGGCAGGTTCCACACTTACACTTGGATAGACAGGAGTCTGTGTGTGCAAATATAAAGGGCTTTATTCACTTGTTATCAAAGTACAAAACACACACACACTCCCTCCTCCTCCTGGTGGACACGTGGCCTCAGGCGTCGAACACGGCGCAGCTGCTGCATAGCGCCTTCTCACACACATCGCTGCAGCTGCACGTGCGGGGGAGAGAGAAGAGTGTGTCAGGCCTGGCTGTGCACACGAATCCGGGACGCCTCGGAGCATGTCCCTCTGTGTAGCAGGGCTCTTGCGACAATGGTGGTTCGGGGTGTTGGGGAACAATGCCCTGCCGGGGGGCAGCCAACTCGAAGGTGCTGAGGCCCAGAAGCCTGGGCTTTTCCTCCTTTCCCCACTGGATGGGGGGTGATCGGAAAGGATGTCACCCCGAGGACAACCGTGTCCTAAAGAGAATGCCGCTTGGGGAGGAAGACATGAGGACAAAGGGCAAACGTGGCCGCTGACAGGATACCAAGAATTCCCAGCGGCCAGCTGATGCCAGGAGGGGCCCGGGGAGATCCTCCTTCACAGCCTCTGCAGGATCCCGCCCCGCTGGTACCCTGCCTTGGGCTTCTGGCCTCCAGAAGTGTGACGGTGTATTTCTGCTGTCAAAGCCGACCAGCCGAGCCTGCCTCAGATCCGTGAGGCCGGGGTGGCCTGACCTGGGTCTCACACAGGACAGCACGCCCCCCCACCCCGACCACTCAGATAGCTCCCAGGGTTACACCAGAAGTGCAGTGACGCCTTCTGATGATCAAGACTCCAAGGGGAGTCTGCCACTCTGGGAGGAAGCTAACAGGGAGGGACACCTGCAGGACACACGGCAGCAACCCACTGCACGGCACAGTAAGGAGGCACAGGCTGAGATGGGCAGTCAGAACTGCTGGCTACAGCTCTACACAGGAGCCAATAAGCAGCCCTGGCAGCTGGCCTGTAAACTGAAGGACAGCAGGCAGGGGTACAGGGCCACCAAGTGGGACACTGGTGGCCAGCTGGGCCATGTTTCAGATAAACCAGAGCCACTCTAGAAAAACTCATGTTTCCTGACACTCAAAGGGGTCAGGGCCCTGGAAGCCAGGGTGTGTCTGAATGAAGCGGCAGGGGAGAGGCAGAAAGCCTCAGTGGGCAGGCCTAGCTCCCAAGCCTGAGGACACCACTTCTGGCCACTGACCTCAAGCAAGTCACTTATTTGTAAAGCAGCGCAGAGAGCTGACCTCCTGGGCTGTGGCCATGAGAAGAGCACGTCACAAGGGAAGTCAGGATCCCCTGGACACCAGACTGTCTGGGGAGGAAGAAGCAGAAAGCAGAAGTGCAAGGAAAGCAGCGCCAGGGAGGGTGGAAGACCCTACATCTAGCTACACACGGCTGCAGGCTCCTGTGGCTCCAATCAGCTCGCCTTGCTCTGGGCTCATTTGCTCCCCAGGAAGATGATGCTGGGACGCTCCCACCCTTTCCTGTTTACCTGTCAGGAGGAAGATGAGCTGGGTTGTGAAACCCACAGAAGAGTATGCCACCTCCATAACTAGCCTAAGCTCAATCTTCAAATGGCCAGTCTGAATCTCCCAGGCGCCTGGCCATGGGGACCCAGTTCTTCTCCCTACAACACTTCCCTCTCAGCACTTCTGAACCCTCCCGCCCTGGTTTTTCAGTCCTCCCCAACTAAAGAGTTCCTTGAGGGAAAGGGCTTCCCATGTGAGATGTGGCTTTCAATTTTACACAGCTACTTTTACCACCCACTGGGTCTAAACTTGTTCTGATCCACAGAGCCACTCCACATGTGGGCTGCACTGTCCACCTACTGAGGATGGGCTGGGGCCCGGCACGTGTCCCAGGGGGCTGTCCTGAGCAAGGTGGGTCCCTGACAGTTCTGCGGGGAGAGGGGTCTCCTGGCAGGCACGCCGCAAGTACCAGACCCAGCCAGCCACAGGAAACAAACACGTAAGCACACGCAGACTGGATACCAACCCCATGTACAGCCTAACTGCAGTGCACACTTGCTGCCCTGTGTCTCATCCCCACACAGGGAGAGCGAGCCAAGAGAAGTACAGCTACCTGATCCTGAACGTGGAGGTCGAGAAGAGCAAAGAGGTATTTTAAGACAGGAGGCCCCAGAGACAATAGCTGGCTTGTGAAATCTGGATTTCCGGGTTGGGGATTTAGCTCAGTGGCACAAGTGCCTGCCTGGCAAGCATGAGGTCATGAGTTCAATTCCTGCTACCAAGGGGAAAAAAAAAAAAAAAAAAAGGTAGGCAAAGCATCTGTGACCATTGTGTCCCATCCCGTTAAGCAGTGGCACCAACAGAGCACCCACTTGTCCCCTGTAGGCGATCCTGAGGCCCCCAGAAGACGCTGGGGAGAGGAACAGGCAGGATGGCCCAAGACTTGCGTTCCACGGACCAAGGCACTTACTCCACAAGGCCACACAGGGAACACGCCACGGCGCCACAGCCCCAGCAGGTACGCACGCACTGCCCGCACAGGGCCCGCTCACACTGGCTGCAGAGCACCTTCCCGTCCACAGCTCGCACACATGATGAGCAGGCACGGGATGCTGGCCCAGACAGGTCTGTGAGGAGGAAACACCAGGCTGTCAGCCCCGGGCAGCCAGCCCCAGGAAGCCACTGGAAGAACATGGGGCTATGGGACCACCTGTCTCTTTCTGAAAGTGAAGGCAGAGGGCCCCAATCCATCTACCACTGAGTCCTTTAGACAACCCACAGACCAAGTACAGCACCTGGGCCCTATCCACCTAGAAATCCACAGTGAGGCTCCAGATCAGCATTGCTGCCACCACCCAGGTCCCAAAGAAACAGCTCTTGCTACTGCGTTATCAATCTCTGTGTCCCTCTGTCTCACGGTATGTCCCAGTGTCACTACTTAACCAAAAGTTCCTGGACTCTCCCAGGCCAGTGACCACACCCAGGGACAAAGTTGGCAACAGTTCTTAACCTGCCCCACGGCCACAAAGTCACCTGGCCAACGTGCTCCCTCCCTACAAGGCTGAGGAGCTGCAGGCAGGACACTTGGAGAGCCTCTGTTTCTTTTCTAGCTCCGGAGTTAGGAGCTGTTTAACAACCTGCAGACAACAGGAGGCTTCTCAACTTCCTGACATTTGCCCGGTATTGGACTGTGGGTGGCATTCATGCTTGCCCAGGCAGAGAAAAGTCCCAAGGAGACCACCTTTCCACCACCACCTTCAGTATCATAGCAACTTACCAGCTTTGGAGGCCTGGGCACAGCTCCTGATCAGTCGGCCATCGGGTCCAATCAGCATCTGGCCCCTTGCAGCTCGAGGTGTCTCTGTGGGGCCAGGCTTTGGGGACTCTGGCAGGTGGACAACGGCACAGTTTTCACCCCACACATGGTCTCTGCAGGCCTGGGCCCCATGGAAAAGCAGCTGCTTGGTCTTCTCTGCGGAATACAGACCATTCAGTAAGTTTACACTGTGCAGCCACCAAGCCCTCACACAGTCACAGATGGTATAAAGTGCACCTCTGGGCCGCTCACCCTGGCCTGCTCGGCCTCCATGTGGAAAATGCTCTTCCCTCCCTGCTTCACTTGGCTCATCTGCCACGTGGCCCAGGTAGGTTTTGGATCCTGAAGCCCCGCCTGAGCTCCATCCAAGGACTCTCTCTCCTAGTCTGCTCTCTGCCCTCAATTCACTGGGCTTGCATACCTTCCCATCTCAGCACTCTCCCTCCCGCAAGTGGCAGAATCATGCAGACAAAGCTCTGCACTCCGAACACTAGGAACGTTAACTATTAAAAGCTCAGAGGCTCAGAGCTGCGCCTAAAACCCTAGGCCAGTGTGCACCCTTTCCACCTACCAGAGGAACCTGCCAGCTACAGCAGAACCTGACCAAGGAATTCCAGAACATTCCAGGCCTGTGAGCCTTCAACACACACCCATGCTGGGAGCTGAAGTGGCTGCGGGGAGCAATGCTTCCCATCAAGCTACATGAGGCACTCAGGGACCCTTACAAAAGAAAATATCAGGTATCAGTCCCAGCTGTGCTCACCCTAAAACAGCCGGGATGGAGATGCAAAATGCTGAGGCTCTACGAGAGAACTTAGCAGCAGCAACAGCGGTGGAAATAGACTGGCTGAGGCCGGCCCACTATACCAGCCGCCTACCTACGGCTCCCCAGGCCTTGCCAACCCAGCCTATGAGGGACAAGCCCCTGCAAACGTTCCAAGACAAAGACAAGGTGGAGACAGATAACTTCCTGACGCTACTTCGTTCTTCTCAATAGCGGTGTTTACAATTTTGAAGGCACAGTCTTGCAGGCCAGCCACAGTCCCCAGGGCTTCGCTCATTTGATCACCTGCATGGCCTAGGAGCTCACCTGCGTCTGGAACACCAGCGCCCGGGGAGAGGGCACGGCAGCTGCACAGCTGGGGCAGCCTAGAGGTGTCTCTGAGCGCTGGGTTCTCCCGCGTCCCAGATACAAGCAGCACCACTCACAGCACCACGGGTCATCTTTTAACTGCGTCTCAGGTATAATCCGCTAGATAATGGAAGTTCTACTCCGCATTTGGCCGGGGGCTGGTCACCTCGGAGAAACTCAGTGATACCGACTGAGTTCGAAGGGCTCCCCAGTTTTCCGAGACCGTCCCGCCACTCCGGCTGCAAGTCCTTCACCGGGCAGGACCCCACTCGGTGAAAGGTAGGAAGGGAACAGCGCCCGCTAAGCCCTGAGCGGCCTGGTGCCACAGCGCCCACACTCACCGAAGATCTCCCGCGAGTACCGCTCGGCACACACGCCACGGCTGAGCTCCTTCAGGCCCACGCGGACTTTGAGCTGCAGTGGGGCTCCGTCCGCGAAGGGGGAGCCCCGTTTGGGCATGGCCGCGAGACCTGAGGACGCAGAGCGCCCCGCGCCGCGCACCGCCCCCTACGTCACAGCAGTGCGCCAACTGTCGGGCGCGGGATAGGTTGAGAAGACATTGGAGGCGGGGCTCGTGCGAGACACAGCGCAGGATAGGTCAAGAAGGTTGAAGGCGGGACTCGGTGCGCGGGAAAAGCCAAGGGAGAGGCCGAAGGTCAGAAAGGAGTGGCGGGAACGAGACTTGCACTCAGCGCTGCTCATAATAGAGTAGAGGCTAGATGTAGGCGGGACTTGTGGGCGTTGCGGCGCGGCGCAGTACAGGATAGGCTGAGGCTGGGTCAGGGGCGGGACTTGTTCACGCTGCCTCGCGAGATAGGCCGAGCCTGGCGAGGAGGGGCGGGTCTGGCGTGTCGGCTAGGGAAGGTAGTGGGTGTGTGTTGCTGTTCGGTCCTGTCGCTCTGGTGAGTGGTGACAGTCCCGGTTAACAAACCCGAAGTGTTAGGGCGGCGCACGTGGTCCCGGCTCTCAACCGTGTTGGATTCAGGCCGCTTCCGCTGGTCCCATGGGGTTGCCCGCGTACCCCCTCAACGACCCCTGAGCGTCCGTGTTTCTTTAATGCGGGTCGAGAGAAATGACATTTTATCGAGGATTGGCGACGGCCTTCACTGAGGCTTCCTCGGACTTGGCCTGAGGTCTCTGCAGCGCCGCTGCCGTCGGCAGCCGTGCCTCGCGGCCCTCCAGGCTCGCCCCTGATGTTTACCGCGAGCCTTTCCCGCCCCTCCTTATCCCGTGGCCGTCGCACAGGAAGCTGTGCACACTGGCAGAGGCCCCTTGTGGCTTTTGTCTGAACTGTGTCCAGGCTACTCCCGCCAAGGCGGGCACCCTCTGGGAGCCCTGGCGGTGGGCCCGGCGTGGGGGTGCGGGTCAGGTGACACACAGGCGGAAGCTCACACAGGGACATGAAACCTGTTTTTATTTACTTGCCCAGGCCACTCAACCACTGGGCACCATCCCCAGCCCTTCTGTCAATTCTTTTTAAAAGCGTTTTTTTGAGACAGGGTTTCAAGTCACTAAATTGCCAGGTGTAACTGGAACTTTTTTTTTTAACTGGAACTTGTGATCCTCTTGCCTCAGTTTCCCATAGCACTGGGATTACAGGTGTGTGTCACCGTACCTGGCTCCAAGGCTGTTACAGATCCAGGGGGCAGCACACCTGGCAGCCCAAACAGCCAGTAGGGCAAAGAGACCGTGGACCAAGGCCTTTACTGGACTCACGGGGTTACCCATTCAGGTGTCCGTGGCAGTTCTAAACTGGGCATTGGGCTGCCACCCGCCACTTGAGAAGCTCTCCTGGAAGCTCTCTCTTCTTCCCTTCCTCGAGTATTACAGAAGGAAGTAATTCCCAGGACACCCAAAGAACTGATCCTGCTTCTCCGTCCCACCCCGGGCCTGTGCCATGCACTGAACACCAAGCCCTTCCTGTCTTGCTGCCACCACAACATGCTTCTGTCTGGAAGTCTCCAACACAGTACACTTCGTGCAGTCTTGGGCCTGCCCGCCTCTTTTTTGGCCTTGAGGTACCATAGGAGTGACAGCCAGCTCATGTGCAGGACAGGCCTTCCTCTTAGGAGCCTGCTCCAGGCACACACTGGTCAGAAGAGCGGTCGCCTCTCAGGGCTGGAAAGCAGAGGGCACGGTCAAGGTGAGCACAAGAGGGCCATGCACTCCGTGGCTCCTGGACGTGTTTATTATTACGACTCCACAGGGACACACTGTGTGACCGTGTGTCACACAAGGCCTCTGTTTTGAGCACTTGGGCTCATTTTAAATAGCAGAATTTTAAAAACTGTACACAGTGCTGGCTTTCAAATGTTTAAAATCATTGTAGTATTCAGTGGATGGAGCTGAAAGCTTCAGTGGAAAAATAGAAGTACAGAAAATAATTTTCAGATTTTTTGTTTCCAGTGTTGTTTGTGATGCCAAGGAACATGGCAGCAGCTGCTCCCGAAGGGATGAGGCACAGCCGTGACCTGGGTGTCCACTCCGTTGGGACTAGAACAGCTGGATCATGGACTCTCTGGACTTGCCAACACCGACCCATTTGACTGAAAGGGCAACAGAGCGCGGTCACAGTGCAACCGGAGCACAGAGCCCGTGAACAAACAGTTTTGTGTGGGATAATTCACCTGGCAAAAGGGAACTGTTCTTTTCCAAATGGAAAGAGCTGTAAAGCTTAAATTATAAAGGCAGTGCCCGCAGAGGGCCGTTGAGGGCAGCAGCAAGCAGCCCCTGGTCCCGCCCCTTGGATGAGCCACTGTGCCTTGCCCCGCCCCATCTGTGGGTGTCGCCCTGTGATGATGATGGGCCATTCACACAGGCGCAGGGATCCGGTGCCTCCCGCCTGCCCTGCCACAGCCCGGGTGGCTGCTGCGCCTGCCAAGGGGAGCACAGCCTCCTCTGGCTAGAGCTGCTGACACGACCATCTTGGAAGGCCCCCGTGCCCAGCTCTGTCCCCTTGCCCCTCACTGCCGGACGCATTCATGTGGTTACTACACCTGGCGGGTTCTCACTGCTCTCTGCCCTGCGCTGGGACCTGGGCCCCTTGGGGTGTCCAGTGTGCAGGCAGGACTGTGGAAGGGGGACTGGCACCCACCTGCCACACCCACGTGGTTCTCCACAAACCGCACGTAGTTCTGGGCCTGTGGGGGCAGGTCTTCCCACTTCCGGGCACCTGTAGTGTCCGCGTTCCAGCCAGGCAGCGTCTCGTACTCCACCTCGACCTTCTGGAGTATTTCCTGGTTAGCTGGGGGGACACGCAGGGGTGAGCAGAGTCCCACAGTCCGCCGCAAGGCCATTGTTCCTGATGGGACACTCGACAGCAGGAGCCAGCAAGGCGAGGGGCCTTCTGGGTTTGCTCAGTGTTGGGCAGTGAATCAGGAATGGCCAGGGTCTGAGCTCCCTCCAGACTTGGGGCTCCAACGGCCCCGCATGCTCACCAAGGGTTCCTGTGGACGTCAGATTCCACCTGGGAACCAACCCCAGGAGACTAGCGTCCTGCAGCATTAAGGTAAGCTTGAGGATGTCTGCCCCGTACCTGGGGACATCAACTCCTTCCCAGCAGGGACCCCTGGGCCATGCTGACCACCCTGTTAGTGGGAGGTCTGGAACAAGTGGCCCCTCTAAGGGGCAGCCACAAGTGCACCCCATGTGCTGAGCCACAGGGACCACCAGGAGGAGACTGGGCCTCCATGGTGCGACCTCTCCAAGGCCAGTGTCAGTAAGGCCCTTGAGGGTACGGATGACTCCCACACCAAAGGGGGACCTCTGGGTCTACCCGGGTCTGTGTGCAGGTGTAAAGCGGGGGGATGGTGTCCATGACTGCTGCAGAGGAAGCTATGGGGGGAGCAGGTCAGACACGACCATAGTGCAGCGCCAAAAGGCATGTTCCAAATGCACAAGACAGGGAATCTGGGAAATGAAAATTGCTATGCTTCTCAAAAGAAAGGATGAATAGTGGCAGTGTCTACCCAGGGCTGGGGATGGAAGTCAGTGGTAAGTGAGCATTTAGCGTAGGTGGGGCTCTGGGTTCCAATCCCTCCTCCTGAAAGTAAAAGAAAGAAATCTAACCATGAAGCATGTTTTCCTAGTTGAAGTAGTCATCTTTACATCTGCAGAGGGCTTTAGGTTTTCCAGAACCGTCCATATCCACTAGCTCACAGAATCCCACTTCTGGGAGGTGAGCCGTCCAGGGGTCCCCAGGGTCCTCCCAGGTGTCCCTGAGACCAGCCAGTCCCCTCCAGGAGCCCGTGAGGCCCAAGCCAGGCAGAGCAGGTCCTGGGAGCAAAGCGATTGTGCTCCACCTGCTGGCAATGCAACCCCCTCCTCGTCCCCCTCTCCTGATGCTGGTTGGGCAGGCAAACGCTGGGTCATGTCACTTACCTGGAAAGTAGGGGATCCTCTTCCCGTTGAGCTTGTATGAGATGCCAACTTTAATCTCACTCAGGACGTCCAGGATGTCCAGCTTGGTCAAGGCCAGCCTGCCCGGAAATCAGAGGGTGAGAGAGGCAGCAACGGCCCGCATGCTTCGGTTTGGTACTCCCCCTTTTGCTTCTCCTTGTGTTAACCGTGCAGATTGGGTGATCCTGGAAAACCGGTCTGCTAGAGGTGACAGAACGGGGCAGGAGGTGGCCTGTGCCATCTTGCCTGTCCAGCTCCATCTTAAGTGCCCTGGCCTGGAACCTCTCCTGCAGCTGAGGCTTCCTCCTTGTCAGTTGCAGCCCTGTCTGCCTGAGGCTCGGCCACGTCTGCCCACAGCACGGCCATGTGGGGGCCCCACGCTGCGAGCTTGGCTCCGTGTCCCTTTCCCCTCCTGTGCCTCATCTCTGCTCCTCAGGGCAGCGGGTGTCACAACGGCAGCTGCCTCTCCGCGTCTCTCCTCTGTGCCACCCCTAGGCTCAGGCCTCTGAGTTTTCCTCCCCTTTCCCCTTTTCTGTCTTCCCTCCCTCCGTGGAGGCCCCAGGTGCGGTGGGCCTCGTGGATGGGTTTGCTGGACCCAGTCAGTGGTGGCAGTGAACAGGCAGTGCTGTCCAGTGCCACCTGTCCTAGCCGCTGTGCTTCTGAGTCTGGTGTCATGAACCCCGGGCTATACCAAGGAAACTGAGATCAGCAACCTCGGACATCACGTCCTGGCCATGTGGTCCACGTGCTTCTTGCGTAAAGATGAGTTTGGAACCACCCAGCAGTGCTGTGGTTAAAGTCTGCATGGTGGTGGTGATGGTGGGGGAAATCTACCGCCCAGTGGAAAACATGCAGCTCACAGCCTTGGCCTGTGTCTCAGGAAAATCACTCCAGGAACTCCAGCTGTGGCGAAGCGGGGTTCTTCCCAGCACCGTCGGGCATGCTCCCCTGGGGCACACAGAGGTCCCTGGGGCCTTGGCATCCTTCCCAAGGGCCATTAACCTGGCAACACCACGAGGGGCACCTCCGCACTCTGGTCCTAGAGCAAGCTGATGCCCTCTGTGGCTCCCCTCACAGGGCAGGGATCTGTCTCTGGGGAGTCACAGGTGGCCTTTCTCGTGGGGGGTTTGTGTACTTCCTAGGATCTCACTCTGTTCCTGCTGGTCCGGGGCAGCGGCACTGCCCCTGCCTGGTCTGCATCTCTTCCCCGCTCCTTCTCTGAGCCCCGCCCGTAAGATGGCCTTCTCCAAATGCCAGATCCCTCAGCTCAGACTCCACTGCTGGACCCTGGTACGAGGGTGAATGGACACCTGCTGCTCCTGAAGATGAGCCCGGCAGCCATACTCGGGGTCCTTACAGGCCCTGGGTGACAGCGCAGCACCCTGCTGGACACACTCTGCCTGGTTCCGGGCCCGCTTGCCTGGCACATTGTCCTCACTGTGCCAGCACCGCCGTCCCCCCAGCACCCCGAGCAGGGATTCTGTAACTTGGGTTTTTCTCACACCTGCACATGACCTGTTGTGAGTTTCACAAGGCCAGGACACCACTGTACAACACCAGGCCCGCCGTAAGCCCCATGTCAGCCTCGAGGAGGGAGACGCAAGGACCCTGCACAGGAACGCTGTGGCCCTCAGCCACACGAGGCCGGGGATGCTCCCCAGAAGGGCCGCTTACGCAGTGAAGCCGTTGACCATGTGCGCGTATCTGAGGATCATCAGGTCCAGCCAGCCGCAGCGCCTCTTCCTGCCTGTGGTCACCCCCCACTCATGGCCACGGTTCTGCAGCAGGTCTCCAATTTCCTGCAGGGGCCAGAGGGCATCCACATGGCTCAATGGGACCCGCGTGCCTGGCACTTGCTGGGCTTGAGTCTCTTCTCCTCCTCCCTCTGCTGCCCCTTTCTGGACTTGGGGAATTCCTGAAGGTGCACTCCTCACAGGTCACCCTTGTGGCCTCCACATGTGTTCCTAGCCGCCACGCTTCGCCTGGCAGTGCCACCCAGGAGCCCCCGGCTGCATCATGGCAACAGGTCAGAGGCCTCAGACATCACGTCGTTGGCCATGTGGTTCCTGTTGTTCTTGTGGCAAGATGGGCTCAGGACCTGCCCTGCAGTGCTATGGTTAAGGCTGGACCTAGCAGGGAGGGGCCCGCTCCCGCAGTGCGACTTGCGGACAGTGGATCTTTTTATCTCACCCACCTCTAACTGTGCTGCTCAGTAAAAGCCCTGTCCTAGCTTGGCCTGGGCCAGAGCAGGAGGCCCAAACAGGACCAAGCCAGCCAGCCACAGGGCCAGGGCCAGGGAGGCTCTCAGCGACCCCTCCGGGAGAAAGTGACCCACGGGCTGCCCCACTGAGGGTGTCTGAGGCCCCTATGCACTTCTGGGGTCACAGGGACCAGGAGGCACATGCCCACACATGCACCCTGATAGGAGCGAGCTGATCTCCAGCCCTCTTACTGCGCAACTGCCTGTGCTGGGGAGCCGGTGTGGCTGAACGAGGTCCCTGCGGCCCCACCCACAGCCCAGGTCAGGCACTCACGTTGATCTGCTCTGTGGGGAAGGCCCCGATGCCCACGCGGGTGGTGTAGGCCTTCACCACGCCATACACGTCGCCTATGTTCTGGGGCGGGATGCCCAGGCCCGTGCACACGCCACCCACTGTGCAGTTAGATGACGTCACAAAAGGGTAGGTCCCTGCGAGACAGAGCAGCCACAGGTTGGGGCTTCATCCGCTCCTGCGGATGTGGGCCCAAGATGCCTCTCAGCAAAGGGCAGGGAGCAGGTCCACCCTGCGTGCAGTACTGTGTGCAGGGCCGTGTGGCTCACATAGGAGTGTGGGGTGAGGGCAGAAACAGGCTGTTCCCGGTGTGGATCGAGGTGGCCTGGCCACCTGGTGTCCACTGCTGTGCCTGTGGGGTTGAGGACAGCCCAACGGTTTCATCTGCAACTCAGCCCTGCCCTTCTCCCTGCCCTGCTGAAGCTGGGAAACCTGGGAGGGTGGGATCATTTTCGTGGGTGTGGGTGGCACTGTGGCTGTGGAAGAGGCTCTGCCTCACCCCACTGCCCCTGGGGCCCCACAAGCAGCACACGTGGAAGGCCCTCAGGATCCGACGCCAAGGACAGAGCAGGGCAGGCAGAGGACGCACCGAAGTCAATGTCAAGGAGGGCGGCGTTGGCGCCCTCCACCAGGACCTTCTTGGGCGGGCCGTGCAGAGCCTCGTACATGAAGTAGACCCCATCTCGGACCATGGGTCGGATCCGCTCAGCAAAGCCCTGCAGGGACCACGCCAGCCAGTGGTGATGGGTCACTCTGAGAAGTCCAGATATCACAGCAAGGGCAGGGGTGACTTGCCAACCCCTAGGGGGGCCCAACTTACCTTGAGTCTCTTGAGTTGGCCTTCGACGTCTATCTCCAGGCTGGGGAACATGGACTGGTGCTGGTGGGCCAGGTTCTTGAATCTGCGCAGGTGACCGTCACTGTGATTCCCCAGGGGTCGTCCACACAGAACTTTGCCCTGGATGATCCCAGTCCCCCTCCCCCAACCACAGATGCCATGGTACCTGGTGGAAAACTCGTCAAAGTCCGACAACAGGTCGCAGATGCGGAGGCCTGTCCGAGCAGCCTTGGAGGAGTAGGTCGGTCCAATTCCCTTCTTGGTGGTGCCGATGCTGAAAGTTGGGACAGGGTATTGGTGAGGACTCCTGGCCCTCACCGTGGCCCACTGTGGCCCTGCCAGTCCCTGCAGAGCTGGTGCACCCTGTGGATAAAGGTCAGGCAGGGAGACATCCCAGGAGCCTCCCTGAAGTGACATTAACGGCACCAAATGTGGGGCTTTGGGAGGTGCCGTGGGCTCCTCAAACACATGGCTTCCAGGGACGCAGCGGCTGATGAGGACACAGCACAGTGTTCGGAGTCCCAGCCCTATGGCTGTGCCCAGCAGTGCCCTTTCTGCCTGCAAGCTACCCTGCCTTGGATTCCCCCTCCCTGGGCAGTAAGGATGCCACTCTTGAGATCGGCAGCTGCTGCTTCCCCCAGACAGACGCACAGTCCACTCCTAGCATGCAGGCTGCTCGCCATCACCACCTGTGCTGGCCGTGCACGTGTCGGCGTGAAGCCCCGTCTGCATGCATGTGGGTAACCGTGAGGCTGTCGGCCAGAGGCTGTACCCTCACGTGAGCCTCCTCTGCTCTCTGGCTGTCAGAGGCCCTAGCAGACATCTCAGAGTGCCCACGGCATGCAGGGGCAGGACGCCAGGCTGCTTCAGCGCTTCGCCTTTCCCTGAGGCCCTTGTGTGCAGCTGGTGTGGCCCAGGCTGTGTCAGGGACAGCAGGAGCAGCCAGCAAGGGCAGTGTGGGGCCAAGAGAGGTGGGCTTCCAGGTGGGCGCTGTCCTCAAGAGGCTTTGAGTGGAACTCTGCACCACGTAGGATCGATGTACCCAAGGCCACCAGCCTGTAGGCCCAAGATCCAGGGAGGGAGGTGGGGCAGTACTTACTTCTTCCCCTCCTGCACTTGGCGCTGGACTTCCTGCAGTCCGTCCACTGCCTGGTGGAAGTCGAACACTGCCAGGACACGGGGTGCCAGGGAGTGGGAGAGAAGCAGAGGCAGAGGTCTGTGCGGGTACTCAGCGACCATGTGCCATTTCCCAGGAAAGGGGTTAGGGTGAGTGTGACCCCTGGGCACCGGGCAGGAGCAGAAGCTGGGGTCTCGGAGCTCAGGCTCCATGCTGTTCCATGCAGATTTGACTGTGCATGTCCCTGGGCCTCAGTTTCCTTATCTAAACAGGGCTAGTGGTCCCGACCCATCTCTTTGGAAAGGGTGAGGAACAGGTATGGGAGCTGTGTGGGGCCAGGCAGGGTTGTGGGTTCAAAAGCTCACCAAGGTGGGCCCGGTCCGAGATGATGAGCCGCTTCTCCCAGTCCTTCAGGCCTGCGGGACAGGGCACACCGGGGAGGCACTCACTGGCACGCTGCACCCGCAGGTGACCTGTGCCTGGGCCAGGTGAGCTCGCCCAGCTCCCATCAGGATAAGCATGGGGTCAAGAGGTCAAAGGGGCGCCCCGTGCTGTGCACTGAATGACGGTGCTGCTCGAACCACCTCCTCCGGGGCCCTCGCCCCACACGCCGACGGCCAGGCCGCTCAGCCTCCTTTCCAGGCTTGCTGTCTGGGCCTCCAGGTGGACCCTGGTCTTTGACACTGGGGGAGCCCCGGCCACTCAGCTGCGGGCCATCAGCGCCGCATGCCACAGGGCAGGGTGGGCTGCAGCTCCGGGACCTACCTTTCTTCTCGTTCTTCTCTGCTTCTTCAAACAATCCCGGCAGGTGGATGACCACGCCATTGCCTGCAACACACAGACAGGACCCACGACTGAGCCATGCCACAGAGCTCAGGAAGCCCACGTTTACTCCAGCCTGCGCCTGGCAGGCTGGTGTCACAGCAGCCAGGAGCTGGGGGCAGCTGGGTGTCCGTCAGGGTGAACTGTGAACCGTGCGCAGCTGTCACACAGGGCACATCCACACAGCCTTGGGACGGAAGGGAATCTTGACGTGCTGCAGTGTGGGTGAGCCCTGGGGACATGATGCCAGGTGACATCAGCCAGATGTGAGGCCCCTGGGGTGGCTGACTCAGACACAGGAACAGGACAGTAGTCAACAGGGGATGGCTGGGAGGGTGGGGTTGCTCAGGGACCAGAGCTGCCCTCTGGGCCTATGGCAGGTTCTACAGATGGACGGTGTGACACTGCATGACCATCAGTCCCCTGGCGTTTACCCACGAAGCTGAAAGCAGACATGCACACCCAGGCCCGCACAGTGCCTACAGCAGCCTTATTCCAACTGCTTAGCTCAGTGGCAGCCCTTCTCTGAGCACATCTGACAGTGGAGAGGCTGCACAGCACGTGGCCCTGCTGTGGCCGATGAGGTCAGGCAGGCCAGGGTTCTGGATCAGCCACGAACCACCCCACTGCCAGACCTGACCAGCACAGTGTCACGGTCGGTGCCAAGGGCCGTGACTCCAACCTAGACTTGGAAACCCATGAGTGAGCAGGGTGTGGCTGTCCCCTGTGCCTAGCCCTGCACAGGTAGGACCGTGACATCACCAGAAGCCACTGTGGCTGCCTCTGCCCGCCCACTGGACTCCCACTCTGTTCCACGAAGGCCAGGCATTGCCCAGCTGGATCTTTAAAGTGATACGGCTTTACCTTCAATGCTGGAAAAGACAAAAACACGAAGGCAGTAAATGATGGGAGGCCAGGGAGGACAGGTGGACACGGAGTATTTTAAGACAGTGACACTGTCCTGTACGACACTAATGGTGGACACGCGTCATTGCACACTTGTCCACACCCACCAGCCGCCAGACAGGAGGCCCGATGTGAACTCTTGGTGGGGCATGGTGGAGGCTGTGCAGCTCCCCGTGGTGACGAGGCGAGATGGTGGAGGCTGCGCATGCAGGGGGACGGGGGTCCCTGGGAATGTGCTGCACCTGCCAGTTTTTCCGTGAACCTAAAACTCTGAGAAATAAAGGCTATTAAAAGTCACTCTAAATTGATTTAAACGGTGAAGCTTACTAAATATGTCTTGCAAGTACAAAAAAAAATTGGTAAAAACACCATCACAGCATGAAAACAGGTGTGCCACAGGCAGGTCAGCAGTGGCGTGTGTGGTGGAGCGGGGGGCAAAGACCAGCAACCACTCGGACCTTCCGCGCTAAAACCGGTGTGAAGCTGGCTTCAGGTGCCGACCCCGGGCTGCGACACCCTGGGAAGATTTTACGACACGAATCAGACACAGTGGAAGGGTTGTTTCCCCAAACAGCCTGCATATGGGGAGTATGGGGAAGGGAGTCTGGAGACGCACAGCCCCCTCCGCACCCAGGACCGACTGCAGCTCCGAGGAGTTTCTCTCCATTCGCGTAAGATGAGGTGGGGTCTGCAGCGCAGTCCATGCGGGCAGAGAGGGAGAGCGACCCTCCCGCGGTCAGGCAGCTGGCCAGTGTGTGTCTGGGCTGAAGGGACCCCTCACTCGGGCCATCAGGAGCCCAGCAGAGACCCCCCGCTGCCTCCCATGGGAGCCCCTGGCCCCCTGCCGGGCACAGTTTGGCTGAGGAAGTGGAACATCAGTCAAGGAGGGAGTGACCTGGAGATCACGCAAGTCGCAGCAAGCAGGAAAGGTCATTGAAATGCCACAGTGTCTTGAAATAACCACGTGGCAGAGGTGGCTTCACAGGCGCCCGTCACACTGGCTGGAAGCCCACTCACTAGTGCTCCTGGTGACCATGCAGCCTGGCTCTGGCCCGGCCCTGACCTGGCCTCAGCGTGCAGGCAGACGGCCCTCCTGGGAAGTGGCCAGCGCCCAGCAGGACAAGGCTAGCCCTCAGCCGGTGCCTCCCTCTGCTCCTGTACAGTAGACAAGAGGCCCCAGGGCACGACCAGGCTGTTCCATGCCTGCATTTCCTGGTGGCCTGGGGCTTAGCTAGGTTTCAAGTGGGCTGGGCAGAGCCAGAGGGAACAGGCCAGATGGGGCCAGGCCGAGACTGTGAGCTAGGCCAGGACAGCCCCCCAGCCCTCTGATGGAGTGGGGAGAGTGCCAAGATCCTGGGGACCAAGGCGGCTTCACTGCTCAAAGGCACGAAAGGTCACAGGTGGCTGCAGCAAGGTCAGCAGGGAGGGACACACAGAGCCTGGAGCAGCTGGAGGGTAGGGGGTGGGAGTCTCCCGCAGCATGGACAGGGCCTGGGGCCAGCAGCCCAGCAGGTAGTTGGGGTCACACAGCAGGGACCCCACTTGACCCACGCTGCCAGCCATGCTCATCCACCTGCGCGTGCACCAGACCTCAGTGAAAGGCACACCAGGGGCTGGACTTGTACAGGCGCCTGTGGAGGCTGAGCCCAGCAGCGCCTCCGCTGCCCTCGGATCCCTGGCTCACCTGGCCCGTGGGGCTGGAGGACAGCTTCCGCACCTCCTCCCAGCCTGGGCCCTTGCTCGGCCTGGTCCCTGGCTGGCTGTGCAGGTGACAGCGGCTCCCGGTGTTCAGGCAGACCCATACACAGGGTGCTCTGGAGCCTGACTGGCTCACACCGCAGTGCGGGGGCAGGCGGGGACACTCACCGATGAAGGACACCGCCTTGGTGTTGATGATGCCGCTGGGGAGCAGGTGGAAGTCATACTCCTTGCCGTCCACCACCACAGTATGGCCAGCATTGTTGCCTCCCTGGGGACAGAGGCTTGGCTATGTCCTCAGGCTCCCCAGGCAGAGAGGGGGACCCTGGGGTGGCTGGTCACCCACACAGGGCGGTTCCCAGGGCCCTGCTCGATGGCCCTGCGGTGCAGGGGGGCTGGCGAGCAGGTGGGGCTGGGAGCCTTGACCCTGGGGCATGATGGACAGGGGTACTGCCCAGGCAGGAGGACCCACCGTGGGCACACAAGGGGCCTGGGGAGGCAGCGTCTCCCCTCCCAGCATGGCCCGCTACCCCTGAAGCCAGGCCAGGTGCACAGTGTGGTGGTACCTCTTGAGAGCCTGCACAGGGTCTTTGTGTCTCCGTCCCAGGTCCCATGTCTGCAACCTCCTGTTTCCTCCTGCCCCACCTGGCCCACCTCCCCAGGACCTCCATCCAACCACACCCTGTTATCTGTGCCCTGCAGACGGCCCCCCACCCCGTCCTCTTCTGCCTGCCCAGGCAGGACCCTCAGCACAGATGCCTGTTCCTGATGTGCTGGGCAGATTCCAAGCCTCCCGGGTCGTCCGCTGAAACAGCTGGTGGGGTCAGTGATGCTGGGGACCCTGCAGGGACTTCACTTCTGAGCTCCATGCACTTAGTCCCCTCCCCAAGCTACAGTCCCCGACCCCACCACCACCACCACTCAGGAGAGAGATGCCTGCTAGAAGCCGATTCTACAGCATGGCACCAGAGCCCTAGGCATTAGATTTTAAATGCACGGGTGAAGGGTGAAGTGTGTCCTGGGTTTCTCCCGGCAGCTTCCGATGCATGACTAAGCTGAGGATGATGCAGGCGCTGCCCCCAGCCCAGGCTGGCCACACTGACTGCAAGGACCCCATCCAGACAGGGCTCTGACCACATGGCAGTGCCCACCTTCCCGCCAGGGCGTCCCCAGCCGGCGCTGGGACAGGTGGCTGTGGTCGTACCTGACATGGGTAGGTCCTGCGTGCAGCTGATAGGGGTGCTGGGGGGTGTGGGGAGTCAGGGTGTGGGGAGACCTGCATGGACCCTCATGGAGGCAAGCACAGGGGCAAGCGCAGGGGTAAGCTGTCCCGGAGGGGCTGCCTGGGTGCAGGGAGATGGAGGCCTGGGGGGCAGGAAGAGGAGGAACGAGGATTTGAGGGACCCCGACTTCGCTGTGGGGCTCTGCAGACCCTGTATCCTGTCCTGGGCCTTCAGGTACAGCCCGTCGGGATGGGACAGGCCCACGGGGGACCCTGCAGCCCGCCATGCTCTGCTCTCGCCGCCATGTGCAGCTCCCCTTGGCTCACGGAGCACCTGCATCCATGCCATGTCCACCTGGAGCTGACGTCTCCCGGGACAGATGGGGAGCCAAGGCCCCCAAAAAAGGTGAGTCTTCAGCAGAGCTGACCCAGCCCCAGTCTGGCCCCCAGCCTCCTCCCCGCAGCGGGGAGACCTCAGGGACAGTGCGGCAGCTGAGCAGTGCCTGCCAGTGCAGCTGGGCCCGGGAAGCTGCGAGAGGGTGCCCAGGACCAGGCCAGCTGGCAGAGGACACAGGAACACGCTGCCTGTGTTGGGGTAAACACGGGTGCCTGGGAACAGCGCAGTGTCACGGGGCCAGGGGACGTCCGTGACCTTGGGCCAGCACCCAGGGTGGGGCCCAGGAACAGGGACTCGGGGGAGGCACCAGCCACAGGGCTTCAGCAGCCCTGCCAGACAAGGCGCCTTCCCAGACACCCAGTCTGTGGCTCTGCCCAGTGAGCTCTTGAAATGCCTGCTGCCTGGGGACAGTCGAGAGCTGGGCACAAGACACCCTCGTGGGCTTCAGCCTGGGGCTCCCAAAGCAAGAGGTGCCCAATGAGGGCGGGCCCAAGGGGCACGGGAGCTGGCAGGCCAAGGTCGCCAACCTGGAGAGGGCATAGTGGGCAGCAGCCAGGTGGTGCCGAGAGCTGCAGTCCCCCCCTCAGGTGAGCAGGCTTGGGCACTGTGCCCAGAGCCAGCTCCGGTCACACAGGTGTCACCCTGGCCCTAGTGGGGTGTGAGGGCCTCCACGCTCAGCCCGAGATGGCCACATGCAGTCTCCAGAGGCCTCACTGCGGAGGACGCCGGCGTCAGCCTGCAGCCCTGCTGTGGCACTGGCCTGCCCGGGTGCTGGACCTGAGTCGTCCTCCTGCCCGCAGCACCTGTGCCGCCTCCCGTCCTCCCTCTCCCCTCCCCCGGGCCCCAGCCCGCCAGCCCCGAGGCCAGCACCCCGCTCCCATGTCTGCAGCTGAGTACTCAGCACTCCCCCACCCCGCCTGCCCTCGGGAGGACTGACCCAGAGCCAGGCTGGGGCCTCAGGGGGCCCTGCCCGGTGCAGCCATCACCACAGCAGCCGTCCACCCTGGCCGGCCTGCTCCTGTGTGCAGGCACCGGGTAGCTGCAGAACGCAGGGCAGCAGTGGCCTAGCAGGGCCCAGGCACTGGAGCTCAGGGAAGGCCGCCCTTCAGCGGCACAGCAGGGTCCTCCGGGCAGTGCTGGCCCAGACTCACTGTGGCTTCCATAGGTGAGCTGGGGGCACACACCACATGGCCAATGGGCTGGGCCACATGCTGTGGATTGTCACACGGGCAGCACACTGTACAACTCCAGGGCCCACTGTCACCGGACACTGAAGTCCCACTACTGTCCCTTGTCCTCAGGTCAGATGTCACTCAAAGACCCCAGCTCCTGGTGGCTGAGAGTTTAAGCCCAGAGCTCTCCCTCTAGGGACCCACGACAACCCGATTCTGCCCAGGAAGTAGGCCTCAGCGTGAGCACCTGGCACTGCCCCTCCCCTGCCCTTCCTGCGTCAGGACCCCACTTGCCCTACGTGGCTCCAGTCATCCTCCTTGGCACCCAGGGCTCTGATGGCCCAGAGACCCGCCCTGCGTCCAGGGTGCTCCTCCCCATGGCCGCCTGTCTCCTGGACCTCTGGACACATGGTCTTCCGTCTGCAGAGGCCCTGCCAGCCCACAGCAGCCCTGAGCTGGACAGAGCGCCGGAGCTGGGTGCTCCCAGTGCGGGCCAGCAGCCTCTTCTGGGGCAGGCCCTGGACGGAGTACTGAGATGTGCCTCCCCAGTCCCAGTCGGCCCCTCTGGGCCAGCCTTCGTCACCACCTGGGCCCCCTCACGCCACTTGTGCACGGCCCCCTGGGCCTCATGAGTACAGGACCAGATTGCTTGGAGTTGCTGGCAGGCAGCAGCAGCCGGGTGCCTGCCCCTGGGGTGCACGGGCCTAACCCAGCTCGGCCCTGGGAATGGTGAGGCCGGCCAGCTGGTCGGGACCTTGACCTCCGAGAGGAGGCTGCGTGTGCGCACCAGGCGGTGCTGAGGTAACAGGCTGCTGCCCCGAGGCCCCCGTTCCCCTGCAGGCTTTCATGTGGCCTCGCCCCACGCCCACCTCACTGGGCTCCAGGTCACTCCAGCTGCAGCAGAGGCGCCCCTGAGGCGGCTGTCCGGGCCACTGTGTCCCTGAGCTCTCGGGTGGCATCTGCCACCTGCTCCAGGGAAGGGTCTGCTCCCACGCCCTGGGCCCCCCTTCCCGGGCCTTAAGGCTCACAAGCTGCCCTCCTGGGGCTGAGGTGGAGGCTGATGGCCCGGCCCCCAGGTCCCTCACACAGCGCCTCACTTCCTCTCGGTGTCTCCACCCAGGTTCCCTCCTGGAGGCCAGGGGAGGCCTGGGAAGTGCAGAGCCGTGTGGCCATGTGACCACCCAGTGCTGGCTGCATGTCCACGCCCCGTGGCCAGCACCATGGTGGTGCAGAGGCGGGAGGGGACCTGCTTCTGGGAGCATTTCAGGCACTCCACAGGTCCCAGAGCAGCCTGGAATCTCTGGTGAGCCCCTGAGAAAGCCCCAGAACCCTGCAAACCAAAGACAGGGCCCCTAGTGCATAGGATATCCGCCAGAGAAGCCACGGGACACCCTGGGATCTTGTGCCCACATTTGCAGTCCACACATAGGGCTGTGGCTTTCAGCCCTAGCCTGAGGTCAGCCCAGAGACTGACCCCAGCCAGAATGCAGCCTCGGCCACAGTTGGCTGGGCATGGGCATTAGTTCATGGTGGAAACCAAGAGAAAGCCCCACAGGTTTCAGTGCCTGGTGTGCCGGAAGCCAGCCATCTGGGGCACTCAGGAGGAAGGGGTGTGACTCGGGCAGGTGTGGAGCCCCTGACCTGTGCCCACTTCACAGATCATCCGGTTCCCTGAGCCCCTGGCATCCGCTGACGTCAGGCCCTGGCACTGGGGCCCCACTCTGGCATACACACTGCAGGGACAGGCTGGTCCCTCACTCTGCCAGGCTCTGACCGTACCACGGTGGCACGGAACAGGGGTGGAGCAGGTAGCAGCCTCACTCCAGGCCAAGAAGCTGGTCCCCGGGCATGTGCAAAAAGTGGGATCTGTCACCTGGACAGGCGCTCACGGCCTGGAGGCGCTGGCATGATGCCCAGAGGTTGGGTAAGGGTGCAAGCCCAGGGCCATCGCACTGGGACGTGCTGCGCAGGGAGTTCCTGGTATACCTCAGCTTCTGGAAGTTTCCCCACCTGTGAAGGAGCTCTGGGAGGGGGCCCCCTTCCCGGGCTTGTCAGCCAGCTGGTGGGAGACATACCAGCAATTCATGGTTAAACCCGCTAAGCAGGAGTCCCGGGCTCTTTCAGCCCAGGACAGGGTTTGATCTCTGTAGGCTCAGGCTGGGGGACAGGGTGGGTGTTTCAGGGCTGGCCTGCTGAGGCGGACGAGGGGACAGTGTTAGCAAGGTCCTCCTGATGGGGTAGACTGTGCGGGCGGTGCAGGGGTGACACCCTGGAGCCACAGAGCTCTGGACATGTGCCCGGCTACAGGGTCTGAGGGCTGCCTGGGCGCCTGGGGTGAGGGGAGAGAGGATGGGAGATGCCCCTTCGAGGAGGCACTTTCCTCGGCCCACCTGCAGGTCTGCCCAGGGGCCGCAGTCTGTGTGGGACAATGGGCTGCGGCCACACCAGAGCCTGGCCCCAGGCCCTAGTGCCAGGGAGGGGCTCCAGTGGGTGCCCCAGCCCCAGGTGAGGGTCCAAACCCCTCCAGAGCCCCCAAAGCAGACACTGTGGGGCTGGCGGCTCACAGGCAGTATGGGCAGGGACCCGTGGACGGGGCAGGGACCTGAAGAGCATCCACCTGACATCTGGTCAGAGCAGATGCTGACTGCTGAGAAGGCCCTGCAGCCGGCCAGGCCCTGCCCAGGTCCCTGAGGATGCAGGCTACACCTGACTCCTCTGTGGCCCCAACAGACACTGGGTCACCCTGGCCGGAAGTCTGGGGTCCCCCAACCAGGCAGCCGGGATCCTCCTGGACCCTCTTCCAGGTGCCTGCCCCAGCCCTCCCCAGTCCCCGGGTCCCTGGGGGGACCTCCGGCCCAGCAGGACCCAGAGCCTCCGGGCTGCAGGAGGAGGGGGGGCTCTCAAGTCACCCAGCTTGGGCCCAGGGCCGCTCAGTCACTCTCCGGCACGCCCCACCTACCCCTGAGGATCAGGTGTCCCCAACTCAGCGACTTGTATTTATAGCTCTGGCCCCGGGCTGTCCTGGTGCGAGCGGCTGTGAGTGCGGGATTGTGGGCGAGGCGCCTGAGGGTGCTCCCGGGAAGACCTCCCAGGGGCGCTGGGTCCCGGGGAGGGGGACTCGCCGGCGGGGGGGACCCGGCGCCCGGCCCGCACCTGGCAGCGGCTGACGATGTCGGCGTCCGTGGCCAGCAGGTCCACCACCTTGCCTTTGCCCTCGTCCCCCCACTGCGCGCCCAGCACCACGGTCACGCGGGAGCCGGTCGCCGCCGCCTCCTGCTGCAGCCGCCCCCGCTTGACGCCGCCCGCGCCGGGGGGCCGGTCGTTGGAGGCTCGGGTCCCCGACATCCTCGTCCGCCACGCCGGCTGCCCGCCCGCCCGGGAGCCCAAGCCCGCGGCCGCGGCCGCGCCATTAAATGGGCCGCCCGGGGGGCGGGGCGGCGGCCACGCGCGTGACCAGCGCAGGTCCCGCCCCGTCGCTGCCGGAGCCTCGCGGACCGACCTGCGGCAGGGGGCGCAGACTCCCTGCCTGTTCGCACCCGGTGACCCGACGGGCGCCCCCTGCGGGCCGCGGGGACGCAGAGACGGCGCCCGACCACGCCCCGCGCCGCGGCCCTTAGCCGTGTGGGGTCACCGGCTGCGCCCGTGCGCCGCAGCGCTTCCTGCCCAGCCCCGCGGCCTGGGAACCTGGAGGGCAAGCGGACTGACCCGGAGGCCGCCGGTCCCCGTGGGGTGGGGAGCCCGGAGGCGGCCGGCTTGCGCGTGGCAGCTTTGAGCCCCCAGACCGCGTTCCAGGAGAGACCGCTTGTATGTGCAGGGGACACAGCTTGGCCTTCCCGCTGCCGCCGTGGCGGGCCCCTGGCTGGCGGGAAAGAGCTGGGCCGGGGGCCACAGGGCCTGGCTCCAGAGACGGACGCTGCCACATGGCACTGGGGGTCGGTTCTCGGGGGCTACATGGGTGAGGCGGGGCAGGATGGCGGCTGGAGAAACCCGGCGTCCGATGAGGGGAGCTCAGCGATCGACCAGCCTGAAAGCCACGTGGGACGGGGTGCTTGTCCTCGTCCCCTCAGGCAGTGCCCAGGGCTTGAGGGGGTGCAGCTGTCTTTGCGGGAGGGGGGCCGCAGCGCCCTGGCCCGGTGGGAGTGAGTGGAGGCTCAGAGGGACAGGGGACCACCTTGACCAGCCCACTGCGGGGGCTCCGACTGACTGCGTGGGCCAGCACTGGCCTGGGACGCTGACTCCCAGGCCCAAGACTATGAACAGCTACAGGGTGGGGGTTGGGCAGGGCTTTTCTAAAAACAGCCCCAGCCAGACCAACAGCTGGGCCCCGCCAGTCACATGGCCCAGCCCAAATTAGATCACCCCTCCCGCAGCTGGCCTGTCACAGGATGGTGGGCTGTGGCTCTGGGGAGGCCCTTCCCCAGCTGCAAGTGCTGGCCTGGCCCCCACGAGCGCAGTGCTTCAGAAGGGGCTGCGGGCTGCTGGGTGCAGGAGGGCCTCGTAGCCGGGCCAGGGTGCACCTTCCTTGGAAAAGCGCCTTGCAGGTTCTTAAGAGTTAAAGTTGGGCTCAGCACGCAGCAGCCAGCCTGCAGGGACCCACCACAGCGCAAGGAGCATGGCGTGGATGTGCGGACCAGCACACGAAGCTCACACCTGGCCCCAGGGAGGCCCTGCTGGGCGGGGGAATGGAGCCAGGGGCTCGGCCCTGCTCTGGGCTACAACCCGAAGGGCTGAAAGCGTGAGGAAGCCACCCCAAAAAGTGAGCAAAGCTGGGCGTGGTGGTGCACACCTCTAATACCAACACTCGGGAGGCTGAAGCAGGAGGATTGTTGTGAGTTTGAGACCAACCTGGGCTACAAAGTGAGCTCAAGGCCAGCCTGAGCTGCACAGTGAGACCCTGTCACAAAAAATAGGGCTGGGGATTTAGCTCAGTAAACAACTGCCTGGCAGAAGTGAGGTTGTGAGTTTGATCCCCAGTACCCCCCAACCCCCAAGAAGTGTTCAGGACGACTCCCTACACCCATGACCACCAGGGACCACGGGCAGGTCTCCAGGGTGATGGTCACACCATCTTATAACCCAGCTGGAGAGGCAGGGACATAACTCAGCAGCTTAAGCGCCTGCCTGGCAAGTAAAAGGTCCCGAGTTCAAGTTCCAGTAACCCTCCAATAAACAGGCCTGAACTGTTGCTGTTTGACACAGATGAGCGCGCAAACCTGCCCATCTCACTTTCTCCTGCCTATTCTAGGGACTCCGAGTGCAGACAGGCTGCCCTCCCACCCATACCACCTCCAGGGGCCCTGGCAGATGCTTGCTGAATGACTGAATGACTGAGTGACATTCACTTAAAGCCAGTAGTGCCACACTGAGCATGCTCTGGACCGTGGTGGGCCGAGGAGAAATGCAGGTGTCCTACACAAACCCCAAGGAGCTGGGGCCCTCCCGGGTGTGGCCGCATGCCCGCCTGGGCACAGGCTCCGAGCTGGTGCTTAGGGAGATTCTGGGAGAAGCTGGCCCACCCCACACTCTTGTCTGAGGGGTCCCCGAGGGCCCTGGCTACACCTGGGTCCCTGTTGCTACTTGAGGTGTCACCTGGCTCCACGACGGTGCTGATGACTCAAGGGCCACAACCCAGATGCCCACTGAGTTTATATTTCAGGGCAGTGGGCAGCTGCTGAGTCCCATCCTGCCCTTTGCTGTCTAGAGACAGGGCCACCTTGCTGTCTGGTGGGCATCAGGCGGCCAGGCCGGGCTGGATCCTGAGAACAGGGCCGGGTGGGTGCCGGTGTCTGCCTGGCGCCCCCTGGCCTCGCCGTCCTTGGGCCATGGAGCCTGTGATGCCCACTGCGCGTCTGTCCCTTACCCACGTGTCTTGTCGCCCTTTCTCGTTCACCTCATCCACTCATCCATCCTTCTCCCCACATCGGCGAGGGGGGAGGCGGGGGGCTGGAACCCCGAATAGGATGGTCACGCTGGGCCAGGCTTGCTCTTTATTTGTCGGGGTCCCTCCCTCTTTCCAGCCTGTGGCCCACCTGGGCCCTGGGCAGCTGGTCCAGGGAGGGTGCTGATGAGGTGGCCAGTCCAGGTGCAGGGCTACAGGGCAGCCCCCTGGTCACCCCATGGGGCTGGGCACACTGCCTATGGTGCTGCCTGCCGGGCTGCCTCAGCCTAGGCCTGAGGTCCCTGCACACCCCCAGTATAGCTGCCTCCTCCGGACAGCACAGACTCAAAGAGAACTGTTTTTCAATCAAAAACCAGCTGAGAGCTGAGTGGGGTAGCACATGCCTATAACCGCAGCAATGTGAGAGGCTGAGGCAGGAGGGTCCCAGTTGTAGGCCAGCTTGGGCAACTTATCAAGAGTCTGTCTGCCACACACACACACACACACACACACACACACACACACACACACACTGGCCCCGCTGAGCTGACAGAGGCAGGGCTAGAATAAGGGGAGGCGATGTCTCCTGATGCTGAGGCACTGGGGCTCAGTGTGGGGCACAGATGGGGCACAAAGCAGGCCGCAAGCTGTGTGCGTGTAGGGGCTGCGGGCACCAGGCCTGGGCGCTGAGTCCGTGGCGTTCTGGCCATGATGCCACCAGGAGGCTCTGAGGCCCTCGGCTGGGCAAGGCACGGAGTTCGGCTCCTCGGGGCCCAGTCCCAGCCCGGTCAGAGGGGCCTCCTAGCAGCACGTCTGGGCCACCGCGGCGCCTGCATCGTGCGTCGCTCACTTGGCTTTGGGCTTGGGCCTGAGGCCTGTGGAGCAGAGGAAGCGACATCATCAGGAGCAGCCCTGCTGGGTCCCGTCCCTCCTGTCCCTGCCACCAAGGCTGTGCCCTGCATCCCGGGCCACAGCGATTCCAGGCTCTCTCCGCACCTCAGGACCCACCTCCGCCTGCTGTCCCTACCGCGGCTGCAGACCAGGCCTTCACCTGGACGCCCACCTGGCCCTGCAGGCTCTGCCCGGCACCCTGTGCTTCCTGAAGAGTCTGCTGGTCACCCCAGTGCCCTTGTGTCTTTGGGTCCATGGGGGACCCAGGCTTGTGGGGGCCTGCCAGCCTCTTTCCCAAAGGGACACAGCAAGAATATGGGCCAAAAAACCCGCTGAGAACCTGCTCGAGATGGAGTTCAGCAGCAGCCCACCAACGGAAACGGGGTGGCCCGGCCCATGGCGAGCTGGGCTGTGCAGCCAGGAGGGCTGCCTGGCCACACACAGGACACTGCACCGATGGCACTGGGGTGGGGTCCCGGCCCCAGACTGCAGCACTTGCAGACTGGGAGTCTACGGACCCCCCTGGCCCTGAGCCAGTCAGCTGTGCCTGTCGCCCCAGTACTCTGGGAGGCTGAGGCAGAACAGCTAAGTTGGAGCCCAGCCTGGGCAACCAAATGCTTACTGGTATCTTGTCCCAGAATCAAATGTAAAAAGTGGGGGATGCAGCTCAGTGTGAAGGGCCCTGGGTCCAATCCCTAGTACCCCAAAAAGACGAAAAGTGCATTCTTGTGGTCCTGATACCGGTCCTGCCTATGACAAGAGTACTGACCTCATCCCCGTGCCAACCTAGAGCCTGGGCCTGGCGTGAGGGGCCGGGGTACCCTGAGCAGGCCTGAAGGTGCTTGCGGGGCGCCAGGCTCTCACTCTCCACCCAGACGCCCGACTGCATCTCAGGGTCTCGGGCCACGAGGACGCCCCCGGGTCCTTCCGGCTCACTGGGAGGTGCCTGCCCTGCACGGCCAGGCTGAGGGGAGGGAGGCGGGCCGGCCGCCGCACTGCGGTTCCTCACAGCCTCCGCGGGCACATGCCTGCCCAGCACCGTCACCCGAGGGCCTGGCTGGGCTGCACGTACACACAGGGCAGCGGTCGCCGGGGAGGCAGGGTCAGGTCAGTGAAGCCGCAGAGGCAGCGGGCCGTGGTTAGGAGCAGCCTCCGCCCGTCCTCCCCTCCCCGCGGGAGCTCCTCGCCGTCCCCAAGGCTGCTCCTGCCAAAGCACGGGAGGCTGGAGAACGCGCAGCCGCCGGACCTTCCCAGCAAGAAAGAGGTCGGAAAGGAGCCGCCACCGGAGGCCCCAGGAGGCGTCTGCACCGCACCCCACGGGCCAGAGCGAAGCCGGGTTAGTGTGCGGCAGGGTGGGCAGCAGGCTCAGCCCAGCGCCCAGCACCGCTAGCGCACGCGGAGTGCGGCTGTGTACCTACCTCATTGGATTACACACAGCCTTTTTGTTTTATTAGCATCAGAATCAGGGGCACCCTCTGCTTTCAAAGGAAAAAAACCGCACTCAGCAGCTTATCCCAGGTGGCCGGAGGGGCTGCTGCCCTCGGGGCCAGGCACACCATGCCCAGTTCTCTGGCACGGAGCGGTGCAGCCGTGAGCCGGGGGCCTGGGCGGCCTGTGCAGCTTGGCGTGAGCCACCCCGCTCCCTGCCGGGGCCGAGAAAGTGGCACTGGTGCACGTGGGCTGCAGCGGCACAGGCGTGGGGCCCAAAGCTGCCGCCCTGCCTGCGTCCCAGTCACCCTCTCTCCTGGACACTGCTGGAGCCTGCAGTGGGCCCTGGGGAAGAGGCGGGACCGGTCACCAGATGGTGGCTGCGCGAGGGAGAGGTCCTGAGCCCTGCAGGGACAGGAGCCTTGACCACAAGCCCGACACCCGAGCCCTGCTCACCACCCAGCCCGGCCCCAAGTTACCCTCCTGGCTCCTAGCGGGGCGCTTCTTCCTCCGCTTGCTTGAGCCCTTTGAAGCTGGGCCCCGGGCTTTGGGGAGGGTGCCGGACCCAGAGGAGTCTGTCACCGTGTCCTCGGAGAAGGACTTGTCCAGGGATGTGTCCAGTGCAGACTCTGGGGCCGTGTCCTCCCGGTCGTCATCCCCACCCGGGCCTACGTCCTCCGGTCCCTGGCTTGTGCTGTCTGCTTTGGCCTGGTGGACACCCTGAGAAGCTGCGGGGTCCTCGGTGTCCTGGGGTCCTGAACTCTGTGACCCTGGGAGCTCTTCGCTGGAGAACTCCAGAAGCTTCAGCATGTGGGAGTCTCCCAAGACCACCGGCCAGGCCTCCGTGGAGCGACAGGTGTTCAGGGCATCCTCGGTGTCCAGGAAGTCATTGGCATCAACATACCAGGAGGAGCGTCGCTCCAGGGCTGGCGGCCCACTTTCCTCGCCAGGGGGTGGTGGGCTGGGGGTTACAGTGTCCACAAAGTCCTGGCCCTGCAGCTCACCGGACACTGCGGCAAGAAGGTCCAGCTCTGGGGCAGGGCAGCCTGTACCACCGACGGGGCCCTGCACAGGGTCACTGGCAGCTGCTGCAGGCGGGGGACGCACGAGGTCAGAGAAAGGCAGGGCCTGCCCCACCCTTCCCAGAAGTGATCCTGACCCCCGCCTGTCTGACTCTGCTGCGCTCCATGGTGGCAGAGGCCCCCAGTGTGGCTTTTCAAGGCAGACTGGGTCCCAGTGTTCTCACGCTGGACGCACAGGCCACCCGTGCCCAGGGGCTGGGGAAAGCTGCCCACGAGTGGGTCTCGAGACCTGAGGGTGTTTGTCAATAGGTCACTGACCCCCAGCTCTCCTGGTGCCCAGGGGCCAGACAGGCCACGTGGCACTGTCCAAGGGCTGGAGAGAGCTGCGCTGGGGCATCCACACCTGTGGCAGACTCCTTCCTCACCATGATGGCAGCCGGGGTTTCCCCTACTAGGGTGCAGGGGCAGGCAGCACTGTTTAAGGTCACAGGACACAGGGTAGAGCAGGGGGAGCCACACAGTAGAAGCAGGCAGGGGCTCACCAGGCTCCGGGACCCTGAGGGGGTCCATCGAGGCCACCTTGCCGCACCCTTCGGCTTCCCCTCGGCCGCGGGCCGTCTTGCGCAGCTGGAAGCCCTTTCTGATGTCCGCCAGCAGGGCATCGATCACACACACCTCTTCCTGCCTCCCGGGTGCCTTCCTTCCTGAGGAGCCAGGGACCCTCAGGGAACTGCCCTGGGGACCCGGACCCCACCCCAAGGCCCTGGGGAGGACAGGTCCCGGTGGGGGCCAAGCTCAAAGTCTTAGGTGAGGAGATGTCCCCTGGTCCCTGCCCTGCCCCCGAGCCCGGCCTCACCAGGCTTCCCGTCCTTGCCCGGTGGCCTCCGTGCCTCCTCCTCTGCCAGCTGCTGCTTCCTCCTCTCTGCCTTTGCCATCTGCTCCTTCCTGTCCTTGTTCTCCTGCTCGGGTGGACAGGAGCGGTCACCCAGCCCCGCAGCACTCTGCTGACCGCGAGCCTGGGCTGCGGCGGGGGTGGCCCTCGCGGGGGCTAGATCCACCCAGCAGCTCTCTGGGGACGGCAAGGGCCACAGGACCCCTCTGGCCTGGGCGGCCCCCTCCCACCTTCAGGGAACAGGTGAAGAGGTCCCGGAAGATCCTCATGGTGCTGAACGTGTCCTCCAGGGACAGCTGCTGGGGGTCTTCACACAGGTAGTCAGCCAGCTCCAACTTCCTCTGCTCAATGGCATCGAACACCGCATCCAGATCTCGGGAGGCTGCGATGCTGGCCTGGGGACAGGGCCTCGGTCACCACCACCGGGCGGGGCCCCAGCCACGGGTGGCCCCAGACTGCACCTGCCTTCGGGAGGCCCCCACTCTGGACGCTGCTTCTGTGTCCCCTTCCAGCCTGGCCTGTCCCAGGTGGGCAGCCCTGCCCGGGGCCACCCCAGCCTCCTCCACCAGCTGGGGCTCACACGCACGTGCCTGCAGGCGATGCTTATACTGCTCCTGCACCTCGGGGATGGAGGCGGACACCCTGCGCTCTGCATCCAGCAGCTTCTTCAGGCTGGCGCTGGCCTCTGTGCGGATAATCTCCACATTGATCCTGAAAGGCGCCAGGGCAGGGCCAGCTCAGGGGTAGCCCCCGCCCCGCTCCCCGGCCCTGGTGCTGCACTGTGAACTCCAGGCCAGCCTGGCAGAGGGGTCAGCTGCCCTCCCGTCTGACTGTTCCCGAGGTCCAGCAGCTCCTGGACCACAGAGGCATCAGGGACAGTGGAACCTGGCAGGGGCTGGAGTAGGGTGGCTGGCTGCCCTCCCAAAGCCCTGCCAGGGGGTGGGACCCTGGAAGGTGATGTGGCCGCCTGGCCTCGGTGTCCTCTTCTGGATCTTGGGGTGGCATGACGTTGCTGCAGCTGAGCTTGTCAAAAGGTCCCACCAACCCAGGCCACCCTCTGCCCGTCGGCCTCATTCCCCTGCCACAGCAGAGGTGAAGCCGTCCCAAAGTGAAGGTCAGCACCCTATCCAGCAGCAGGCACTGAGGGCGCCAGGTGGCACTGCGGCCTGAGGCGGCCTCCCTAACTGGAGCCGAAGCTGGGGTGCTGGGCCACAGCGGGCCAGTAGAAGCCACCTACCCTGCGGCTTGGGCTGGCTGCTCCAGGTCCCGAGGCAGCTGCAGGAGGTCTGGGTGGCTCTTTTCCACTTCCTGCGACAGGATGTATCCAGTGAGACTCCGCTCGGCCCTGAACCTGGGCTGCCCCAAGCTCTTGCCCTTAGCAACTGAGGGTTAGAAAACGCTCAGTCTGGGCTTCCTGGATCCTGGCCATGATCTTGTGATGTTTTTGGTTTTTAGGGAACTGCCCCCTGCCAGACAGAGCCAGGTAGCCTTGGCAGGGACGGGGGCTGCGGGAGGCACGCTGAGCCCATCTCCTGGCCCCCAGTGGCCCCTACCTCCAGCACGTGGTGCAGCAGTGTCACACGGTTCTGCTGGGACTTGGTCTCCGTAAGCTTCAGCAGCGTGCTGATCTTGAAGCCGTCAGCATCGCCCGTGTGGCTGCCCTGCGAGGGACCAGGAATGAGAGCCTGCCTCCCCGGGCCGCACAGAGGCCAGGGCCACCACTGACTCACATAGTTGAGGAAGTTCCCGATCTTGAGGATCAGCTGGCAGAAGACAGGCAGCCGGTGGCTGCTGAGCAGGCCTGCGGGGTGGGCAGCAGTGAGGGCGGGCACGAGGCTGGACCCTCGCCTGTGTGGGGCTTGGCGCCTCCACCCCCTGCCCAGTCCCCCGGCTCAGCAGGGCACCGTGAAAGCTGCTCCTCAGTGCTCTCAGCGGCAGCAGCGGCCAGCCTGTCCCTCCCGCGCAGTGGCCCGTCCCCATGCCTCCCCAGCCGCACTCACTCTCGCAGGCGTTGAGTACCAGCTGGGCCTTGGGCCGCACCATGTCCAGCACGACGGCCGTGCCCTCGCACAGCTGCATGCACTCGATCCGGAGCTGGTAGCTGCCAGGAAGCATGGGTCAGGGTTGGGCGGGCTCCGCTGCAGTATCCACTGGACACAGAGCGCTGGCTCTGTTCCTCATGCACGTCCCAGGCCTGCCCCCGGCCCGACTTCTCCCAGCTGGCGGCTGAGGTGTGTAGGGCTGGGGACGAGGGCCATCTGCACGGCCCTTGCCCCAGTCTTGCTGGGCTCCTCCCCACGGCCACACTCACCAGGGAATGTCCAGCAGGAGGATGTAGAACTGGTCAGCATTGGCCAGCTTGGCTCGCTCCTCTGCGAACGCTCGAAGGTTCTCGATCTGCAGGAAGGAGGCCCACCCGTGGGATTTACCGTGTGCGTGCGTGTGCACATACGTGTACATGTGGACACCACACACATGTACGCACACGCACGTGCACCAGCACCTGCCCCTCCCAGGAAGCCCTTCTGCACTGCTCTCTCTGGACCCGTGTCCCCACTGCTCCGGGCAGGGTGGCCGGGGGCCCTTCCCTTCCCTGTAGGAGAGCCGGGGACTCCCGCTGACCTCATGCTTCTCTGGAAGAAGCTTCAGGAGCTGTTTCAGAACCTCCACGTCGAACTTGGCTGTGTCCCCAGCCCGGATCATGGCAGTGACCTCCTCGTTGGAGCTGGAGGGGGTGACAAGACGGGGACTGGCGAGGGAGGAGCCTCCCTGGCCTCCGGGGGCCTCACCTGGCAGGGTCTCAGGCGAGTGTGGCCAGGGCTGACAGAGCCAGGAAGTGCGAGCTGTCTGCCCGGCGTCACTGAGGAGCTGGGGTGCAGGCTGAGTACCACGCTTCCCATCTGCCTCCCTCCCGGGGTGGTGCAGTGCAGCCAGTCAGCCCTCTGGGCAGTGCCGACCCCCACCCTGCTCCGCACCTGTCCTAACCCATTGCCCGACAGGGGCAGGGGAAGGGCTAAGGACCTCCTGCTGGGCAGCTCTGGGGCTGGAGCTGCACTGGCCCAGGGGGCCTCCAGAGGGTGCTGGCTGCGGTCCCTTGGGGCTGGGCAGGCTGTGTGGCTAGGCTGGGGTCAGGGACCAGGGTCACGACCCTCACCATTTAAACTGCTTCAGGAAGATGTTGAGGTTCAGGCTTTTCTTGGCATCCAGAAAAGTGACCTGAAAGACGCAGCAAGGCTGGCATCTGGAGGGCAGCCAGTGGGTGGCCCCGGCCCGCCCGGCCCGCCCGGGCAGTCCCACCTCCTTAGGCTCCTTCCTGGCTGGGGCAGCTGTGGGCTCTTTGGGCTTGGCAGTGGGGAAGGAGAAAAGCTTCTCGATGCTGGAGAAGTCGGGCTCCACCTGCTCGGTGTCTGGGGTGCTCAGCGCGGCCCACATGGAGTTGCGCTCTGTAGGGGGCATTGCCGTTAGGCCTGCGTCCCAGGCTGGGTGCAGCATGCAGCCAGCATTCAGCACCCCCATCCCCAGCTGCTGTCCTGCACCCACACGTGTGGACATGCCTGCGTGCGTCCCTGTGTCTGACCGAGCAGGCACAGCGCCCACGGGGTCGGTTTGCCTGGCCAGGGAGATGGGCACTGTATAGGATATGCTATGTACCCCCAAGTCCTCATACTTTTGATGGGGCTGAGTCTGATGCTTGTGATCAGTTTGTTGTCTAGCACCAGGATTAATGACGTGACTGCTACACCCGCCCAGGGGTGGAGCTGAGATACAGTATAAGGGAAGGCGGGTCTTCCTCTTGCTTGCTTCCCGGCTTCCGCCCTCTCTCTCG